>PVJS01007459.1:0-56030 GCA_004027185.1 Glis glis
TTGTTTTGGGGGATATCGTGAGTGGAAATGTCTTCTGGATTTCTTTTTCAGTGGATTTATGGTTGGCATACAGAAAAGCTTCTGATTTTTTAAGATTGATTTTGTATCCCGACACTTTGCTGAATTTGTTGATCAGTTCTATGAGCCTTTTGGTTGAGTTTGTTGGATCTTCTAAGTATAATATCATGTCATCTGCAAAAAGAGATAGTTTCAGTTCCTCTTTTCCTATTTGTACTCCTTTTATTTCCTTCTCTTGCCTTATTTTTAAAGGGAACTGTCGAAGTTTTTCCCCATTCAGTATTATGTTGGATATGAGCCTATTGTATATTGCCTTTATGATGTTGAGGTATGTTCCTTCCAATCCAATTCTCTGCAGTGTTCTTATCATGAATGGGTGTTGGATTTTGTCAAATGCTTTTTCAGCATCTATTGAAATGATCATGTGATTTTTGTCTTTAGTTCTGTTTATGTGGTGGATTACATGGTTTGTTTTTCGTATGTTGAACCAGCCTTGCGTTCCTGGGATGAACCCGATTTGGTCATGATGTATGATTTTCGTGATGTGGTTTGAATGCGCATTGCTAGTATTTTGTTTAGAAGTTTTGCGACTAAGTTCATCAACGATATAGGTCTGTAGTTTTCTTTTCTTGAGCTATCTTTGTTTAGTTTTGGTATTAGTGTGATGTTGGCTTCATAGAATGTGTTTGGGAGAGTCCCATTTCTTTCTATTTCACGGAATAGATTGAGGAGTATTGGGATTAGTTCTTCTTTAAAGGCTTTATAAAATTCACCTGGGAAACTATCTGGACCTGGGCTTTTCTTTGATGGTAGGCTCTTTATTGCTGCTTCAATCTTATTAATTGCTATTGGTCGATTTAAATTTTCTGTGTCTTCTTGATTCAACTTAGGGAGGTTGTACATGTCTAGAAACTTGTCAATATCTTCTAGGTTTTCCATTTTGTTGGAGTATAGTTTTTCAAAGTAGTTTCTGATTATCCTCTGGATTTCCGTGCTGTCGGTGGTAATATCCCCTTTTTCATGTCTTATTTTAGTAATTTGGATTGATTCTCTCTTTCTTTTGGTTAGGTTGGCTAGTGGTTTGTCTATCTTGTTTATTTTTTCAAGGAACCAGCTTTTGGTTTTGTTGATTTTTTTGTATTTTTTTATTCTCTACTTCGTTGATTTCTGCTCTGATTTTAATAATTTCCTGTCTTCTACTAGCTTTGGGGTTAGACTGTTCCTGTTTTTCAAGGACTTTGAGGTGTGTCATTAGGTTATTTATTCGGTGATTTTCTGTACTTCTTATGTGGGCACTCAGTGCTATGAATTTTCCTCTTAATACTGCCTTCAGGGTGTCCCAGAGATTTTGATATGTTGTATCTCTATTTTCATTTGTTTCTAGGAATTTTTTCATTTCTCCCCTTATTTCTTCTTTTACCCATTCCTCATTCAGCAGTGTAGTATTCAGTCTCCACGTGTTTATGAGGTTTCTCTGGGTCTTCTTATAGTTGGTTTCTAGTTTCATTCCATTATGATCTGAAAAGATGCAGGGGATTATGTCACATTTTTTGAACTTGCTAGTACTCACTTTGTGGCCTAGAATATGGTCTATTTTAGAGAAAGTTCCATGAGCAGCTAGAAAAAATGTGAATTTAGCTGTAGTTGGGTGGAATATTCTGTATGTGTGTACTAGGTCCATTTGGTTTATGGTGTTCCTTAGGTCTGAGGCATCTTTACTGACCTTTTGTCTTGAAGGTCGATCTAGTGGTGTGAGAGGTGTGTTGAAGTCTCCCGATATTATCGTATTGGGATCTATGTGTGATTTAATGTCACGAAGGGTTTAAAGTGGCTGCACCTATGTTTGGGGCATAAATGTTGGCTATTGTTATATCCTCTTGCTGGATTGTTCCTTTTACCAGTCAGAAATGACCTTCTTTGTTTCTTCTGATAAGTTTAGGTTTGAAGTCTAATTTGTCTGATGTCATAATTGCTACTCCTGCTTGTTTTCGAGTTCCATTAGTGTGGATTACCTTGCTCCACCCCTTCACCTTTAGTTTGTGCGCATCTTGTAAGGTGTTTCTTGCAGGCAGCATATAGATGGATTGTGATTTTTAATCCATTTTGCCACCTTATGTCTTTTGATTGGGGAGTTGAAGCCATTTATATTCAGCGTGATTATTGAGAGATGGGTTTTCATTCCTAACATTTTGAGATTTAATTTCTGTTTGAGGTAGTGTTTGTTCTTTGCCTAGTTGTTTGTTTGATGGAAATCGCTGTTTCTCTGGTTCTGGCGTTTCCTTATTTTATCTTCTTTGTAGCTAATCTCTTTGAGCATTTTCTCTAGTGCTGGTTTGAAAGACATAAAGTCTTTCAGCTTCTGTTTGTCATGGAAGGTTTTTATTTCTCCTTCAAATTTGATAGATATTTTTGCTGGGTAGACAAATCTTGGCTGGAGGTTGTTTTCTTTCAGAGTTTGGAATATGTCGCTCCAGGCCTTCCTGGCTTTCATGACTTGATTTGGAAGGTCGGGAGTGATTCTTATTTGTTTGCCTCTGAATGTTACTTGCTCTTTTGCTCTCGCTGCCTTTAAGATTCTCTCCTTGGCCTCTACATTGGTCAATTTGATTATTATGTGGTATGGTGAGCCTCTTCTCTGATCCTGTCTGTAGGGGGTTCTATATGTTTCCTGTACCTGTGTATCGACCTCTCTATGTTTGGAAAATTTTCTAATATTACTTCTCTGAATAGATTATTGATTCCTTTAGTTTCAGCTTCTAATCCCTCTTCTATGCCTATTATTCTTAGGTTTGCTCTTTTAAGACTGGCTGAGATCTCTTCAGTGTCCAATTCATGCTGTCGAATTGTTTTTTGTAATTTATATACTATGTCTTCATTTTTGGAAAGGTCATCTTCTAAGAGTGAGATTCTGTTTTCCATGTGGTGTAGTCTATTGTTGATGGTCTGTATTGATGCCTTCATTTCAATTATTGCATCCTTCACTTCCTTCAGAGCTTCTTTTTGATTCCTGCTTATTTGCTCCTTCATTTCTATCAGGCTCTCTCTGAATTCTTTTCAGAAATCCTGTATCATTTCCTCTATTGAAGTTTGAATTGTCCTTCTGGCAATCTTTGCACTTCTGAGTTGATGGGTTCCGTTGTGGGATTGTGGGGGCTCATTGTTTCTTTGCTATTCTTCCTTTTCATGGTTTCAGGTTTCTTATGTTTATACCTTTGTTGCTTTTGGTAGCTCTTCCTCTCTCACTCTGTAGGTATCCTATGTCAAATCCCTTTCCCTTTATATTTTCTTATCCTGGGGGTAGATAGTTGCTACTCGGTAAGCCTTAAAGGTGAGTGGCCTTTCCTGAGTGGTTATTCTCACTTGCTCGTTATAATGTCCATTTGCAAGCCCAGTTCTTGGTCTCCTTCAGTGATTGGGACCCTTGCCTGGTGCCTCTCACTACCTGTGCGTGGGACCAGTGCCGCTATTGCCCCTCTCTCTGCAAGTGTGGGTCTCCGCGGTTTCCACTTGGGCTGTCCCCATGTCTCTCTCTGTCTACACCTATGGTAGGAGTCACCAGCAGGGGACCCCGGGCTTGTGTCTCTCTTTGCCTACAAAAGCAGTGGTTGTCACTTTGCCCTGATTCTGTGTAAACACTGAACTCCATGTTTTCTACTGGGAGGGCTGGTTTTGTCCAGTTTTCCCCAGGTACCACAGCTGTATGTCCTGTGGCTATCCCCGGGGACTCTATAAGGGTGCTGCAGCCCCCGGGTTGCAAGTCTGTCCCACCCAAATGTCACCAGAGTTTGTCTGCTTATCCACGCATCTACCGCATCCCACAGCAGTCCCCACTCCCGCCTCCGCCGGGGCAATCTGCACTGTCTCAGACCCCGTGAGTCCCTGTGTCCGCACTGGGTGGTCTTCCCCTGGGGCTGCTCCTTGACTTACGGTGTCGTTGAGCACTGCTCTTAATCTCTGGGGTTGGGGGTGGGCTCAGCCGCTGCCGCAGGTTCTGGTCAGGCCTCCAGGTCCTGGGGATTCTGCCGAGTGTGGATCGGACTGCTGCTCGCTTTTGTCGCTGATGCTCTGCAGTGCTGGTTTTAGAAGAGCTCCCTGTCTTCTTTGTTGGTGGCCTGCAGATGCCGCAACGCCGGTAGCCATCGGGTGCGGTTTGACCAAGATGGTGCCGCTGCCACTTCTGCTGAAGCAGCAGTTCGGGTCTGTGTCGCGCGTGGAGTGAGTCAGTGCTCGCCTTCACTGCTGCTATACTGCAGCTGCTGGGTTCACAACAGGTCGCTGGCATCTCCGTTGGTCTTGTGCAGTAGCCACAATGGTGGTAGCCGCCGGTAAAGTCCTGCCGATTTGGCGCTGTTGCAGCTGCTGTAGCCGCCGCTATTTGGTGTCTTGAGTGTGGAGCGAGCCACTGCTTGCCTTCGTCTCTGCTGATCTGCAGTTGAACTCACAACAGGTCTCTGGCTTCTCTGCCGGCGGCATGTGGAAGCCACAATGCCGGTAGCGGCCAGCATGGTTCGACCAAGATGGCTCTGCCGCTGTCTCTTAGGTAAGGCGCTTGGAGTTTGTTACTTTCCTCTGTTTTGTCTTCTGGCTTTGATTCCATCGCATTTCAAACTTTTCGTTGTTTACTTCAAGTTTGTGTTGCCTTTCTTCTGTGGAGAGGTTGCTTTCACAGCGAATGAGATGTGCGTCTCAGGGAGATCGTAGCGTGGCGTCTCCCTTGATCGCCATCTTGGATCCGTAAGTGTGTGTTTTTGAATAAATTTTTATTGTGCACTACTTCATTGTTATGAGGAATTTTTGATGTGAGATATTTCATAGTTGCAGATTATTCAGAACCTATCTACTTTCTGTTTGAATATTGTCCCTCAAATCACCAGCTGGTTGCTGGCTTGCTCAAAGTAGTAGCCTTAATTGCAGAAGTCTTTTTCTTTTTAGAGATAACAGTCTGGCAATTCCTCAGAAAATTAGAGTTACCATATGACTCATCAGTTCTACCCCTAGGTATATACCCAAGAGAAATGAAAATGTATATCCACAAGAAAACTTGGCATAAGAATGTTTTCTAGCAGTATCATTTGTAATAGCCCAAAAGTAGAAACAACTCAAACACCCATGAGCTGATGAAGGAATAATTCCATATGTACAGTGGAATATTATTCAGCCATTTAAAAGGACTGATGTAACATGAATAAACCTTGAAAATATTGTACAAAGTAACCATAAAAGTGTTCATATTGTATGCTTCCATTTATATGAACTGCTAAAAGTGGGACAATGTAGAGAGACAAGGTAGATGAGTAACTACAGGGGATAGGTAAGGAGTCCTTGCTAATAGATATGAGATTTCTTTTTAGAGTGATAAAATTGTTCTAAAGTTAAATTGTGATGGTTGCATGACTATAGATATACTAAAAACCACTGAATTGTACATTTAAGATGAGTGAGTTACATAATATATAACTTATATATGAATAAAAATTAGAAGGAAAAAAAGATTGACTTAGACTTTCTGAAGTAAGGTCATGGACAAAGTCTGTAATTATTAGCAGGTACAAAGGTGTGGTAGCCAGTAGTCTTAATCAGTAAAAATGAGAAGTAGTTTTAAACTCTACCAGGTTTACTTTTCTGTAGAAAACTTCAACACATAAGTGTTTTGTGGACCCTAATGAGTACCTAGTATCAGTATCAGGTACTCAGCATTGCACAAACTGAACTCATCCTCTTCCTCCTGTCACCAAACTTGCTCTTCTGCATTTCCTATCTTGGTGAACGATGCTACTGCCATTGCAGTTTCCTGGGTCAGAAACCTGGGAGTGTTCCTGATTCTCCTTTTCTTTCTTTGCACATGCAGTGATCACCAAGTCACAAGTCTACTTCATGTTGTCTGGTCTGTCTTCTTTCCTCCTTCTCATTGTGCCGGTTCTGTTATTAAGCCCAGTGATTCTTGGCCATCCTGTTAGTATTAGTAAAATATCCTTGTTTGCAAATGGTTTAGCTTTAAAAAAACTAGAAGGATAATCCTATAAATGTCAGTTTCACTGACTTACATTCCACTGAACTTTCAGGAGAGGAGGAGAAAACAGTAGCCTTGCAGCTAGCGTGGCAGGATGTACACACAGTTGTAAGGCCCCTGTTAGGGTTTGGATCTGGAATGCCCCCAAAGCACATGTGTTGAAGCCCTGATCCCCAGTGCAGAAATGTCCAGGGGAATGGATCGTGAGGACTCTCACCTCATCAGTGGGTTGGTCCAGCTGATGGATGAATAACTTGAATGGACTACTGGGAGAAGGTAAAAACTGTAAGCAGGTAGGGTGTGGTTGGAGGAAGTAGGTCACAGAGAGCATGCCCTTGGGGACTACATCTTGTTCCTGGCCCCTTCCTTGTGCTGCAGCTCTCTCTCTCTCTCTCTCTCTCTCTCTCTCTCTCTCTCTTTCTCTCTCTCTCTTTCTCAGCACTCTCTCTCTTTTCAGCACTCTCTCTCTTTCTCTCTCTCTCTCTCTCTCTCTTTCTCTCTCCCTCTCTCCCTCTCTCCCTCTCTCCCTCTCTCTCTGTTTCCTGGCTGCCCTGAACGAGCCACTTTCCTGCACCATACCCTTCTGCCTTACGTCAGGGCCAAAGCAATGGAGCCAGCCGACCATGGACTGAAACTTCTGAATCTGAGCCAAATGAAATCTTTCCTCCTCTACGTTGTTCCTGTCAGGGATTTTGATCACAGTGATAAAAAGCTGACCAATAGCACCAATGGGAATATTTTGTGAATGTGAACTTCATTCATTTTGCTTGTCCTCAATAACAGCAGAGAACCTGTGGTTTGTACTAACACAGTCATATTTTTTTTAATCCATGTTAATCTTGTTTCAATTCTCACTAAATCATTCTTGCCAAAGATCTCTTTCTAACATCTGCATCTTATCATAGTATTTTTCCAATTAGATTTCTCTACTGACTCTATATTGCATAAAGAAAAACCATCAACTGTTTTGCGTGGCATGCCAGGTCATTCATTGTGCTCTCGTCTGTCTAGTTTCCTCTCCACCAAGGCATGCTCTGTACTGCCGGGCTTGAGCATATGCTCTTCTGTCAGGAATGTGCGTCCCAGGATTCGCCTGAGAGGCAGGCTCCTTACACACATGCAGCTTCTCTGGTCATCCAAAGGTTTCCTCTGCAGTGTTCACACTGTGTGTGTGTGTGGGGGGGGGCTACTGGGAATTGAACCCAGGGGCATTCTTCCTCTGAGCTACACCCCCAACCCTATTTTTTTTTTTTATTTTGAAACAGGGTCTCGCTAGGTTGATGAGTTTCACTACTTGCTTAGGCTGTCCTCAAACCTGCAATCCTCCTGTCTTAGCCTCCCAAGTACTGAGATTACAAGCATGCACCACCACGCCCAGCCCCACTGTGTTTATGATAGCATTATTCATAATGTATTATGATAATTTTAGTATCTTGTTTTCCTTTCATAATTTTTTGCTCCTGAAGAGCTCGAACTTTGTCTTTTTATTTTTATTTTTATATACCCCCACTATGGAATCTAGTACAAAGTAGATGCTCACTAAGTGTTTATTGAACAAATTCAAAAGGCGTTTCTCCAATATTTACTTACTTACTTACTTACTTACTTATTGGTACTGGGAATTAAACCCAGGGAGGCTCTACCACTGAGCTACATCCCCAGTTCATTATATTTTTTATTTTGAAACGGGGTCTCACTAAGTTGCCAAGGCTGGCCTGGAACCTGTGATCCTTCTGTCTCAGCCTCCCAAGTACCAGGATTACAGGAATGGGCCAGGATGCCCAGTTTTCGCCACAATTGTTAATTTAGCCAAAATGTTTAATTATTATTATAGCAGGTAAGTTAAAGGATTAAAAAATATTTGTGATAAGCCAGGCCTGTAATCCCAGTACTTGGGAGTCTGAGACAAGAGAATCACAGGTTTGTGGCCAGCCTCAGCTGCTTGGTGAGACCCTGTTTCAAAATAAAGAATAAAAAATAGGGCTGGGGGTATGGCTCGGAGATAGAATGCCTCTGGGTTCAATCCCCAGTACCACACACACATACAAACACACACACACACACACACACACACACACACACAAATACTTGTGATGACTCTATATCCTATGTTTCCTGGACCAGTTCCAATTTTAAATAGCCTACTTCATTAACCTTTAAGTATAAATGTAGTTAACAAACATACCACAAATCACACCAACGCCTGCATTTATGTTTGTTCATATGACTTTGAGAGCATACCTCTCTAAGTTGTATAATTACAATGTGCCAAATAAATTAAAAACACATATTTGTTTAGAAATATATACATTGAAACTATACCATAAGTTTTAAATTGTATGCAATTTACTTTTATACTTTGATTTCATATACTTTATGTTCTTTTTCAAATACAGGTCACCTCTAAAGCAAAAGATAGTGAAAAGTTGAAATTTAGGATAGAACAATATCTGAATTTCTTTTCTAGCTCTTCCATTTTGCTATGCATTTTTAGACAAATTATTGTACATCTATCTTTATATAAATACTAGTGAATACAGACTATAGAGAATTTAGAAGCCCTTAGGTATAGGGGTCTGCATAATAAGATTAAGGTTGGTACTAGCAATAACATTTTCAACAATATTGTAGGATGCTAGGATTGTAACTGTCAATCTTTTTGAACTTTATTATTCTGGGTTTTTTCTTTGATTTGAGGACCCAAATTATACTCTCTGACTTTCTTCTAAAAGAAAATTGTTTAAGTGACGAGGGTAAAAATAATTTTGTTTGGTGAACTTACTAATGCGTTTGTCAGGCACTTTATTTTAGGAGATTCCATGTGAAGGTATAGAGTTGGTTATAAAGTATTGCTATCTTTTACTGTAGAGGGGAGAAATGTTGGAAAGTCAAAAGAGTAAGAGGTTTAGAGTGAGAAAAATTAGAGTAGTCTTGGTTCCATGAGTATAAATCTTACTTCCATGTTTCTTTTTTATTTTATTTTTTCATTACTGGGGATTGAACCCAGGGGCATTCTACCTCCGAACTATACTCCCAGCCCTATTTTTTATTCTTTATTTTAAAACAGGGTCTCACTAAGTTGCGGAAGGCCTCACTAAGTAGCTGAGGCTGGCCGCCAACCCAGATACTCCGGTCTCAGCCTCCCAAGTACTGGGATTACAAGCGTGCGCCACCACGCCTGGCTTTATCTCTGTTTCTTTGAGTAAATTAACTTCTTTGAGCTTCCATTTCCTCATCTTTAAAATGAGGTAATAATACCTACCTGAAATGATTGTGAAAATAAACAGTACTTTCTAGGTACCTAGCAAGTAATAAGTTCTTCATATATCATAACTCAAACCTGATTAGTACCAATAAATCTCTGAGAATAGGTAAAGGTCTTTTTGTTATACTACATGTTGAGTAATTTATCTTATTGAGTAATTGTAATACTATCTCTGTTTTCCTAAGCAGACTATTCTTTGAGATTCTAAAAACAAAGTGATTTGCAGGTGGCTCAGATCAACAAACATAGTCAATGATTATTGTCACCTTATCCAGAAGTGCACCTCCATTCTCTCCTTCCCTTCATATGCACATTAGAGAATGACATGAGTCCATTCGCTTCACCTTTTACTTTATTATACATAATATAATTAGAACTTCTTCCTGCCTCCACAGGTACTTGGCCATGTTAAGGATTTCCTTTGGCCAGAATCCTGAGATCCAGTTCTGTTTCTCCCCTCTCTCTTGTCTCATAACTTCTATATTTTTTAGACTTTGCAGAAGTAACTATAGAATCTTCCAGGAGTATGCGAATGTAATTGGTTGTCAAAGTGGCTAAAAACCTCAGACATGTTGAATGGGAAGCAGAATTTTATAACTCAGTTTTATCAGCTTAGTTCATTGAAAACTCTTCCTTTTTTTTTTCTTTTTTTTTTTAATGCAGGTACTGGATGCTACCTGGCAATTCTTCTATTTCTTTTTTCTGTATCCTACAAGGGATCTTTGAGACCTTCTTCACAGTCCTTTTAAATACTTAAATCACTGCCTTTTCGCTTTTCCATAAACGATCTTACTAAAAAAAAAATAATAAAAGAGAGTAAGGAGGAACTTTCTCAACATCTTCCATTTGAGTACAACCCAACTTGCTAGTGTTACCCATTCTTTCCTTACTGTTTCCTGTCAAGAATATCACATTTCTCCCTCCAGTTATTGCCTTGTCTGCACTTCATAGCTAGACTTTCTGAGACATGTCTGGGCATACTTTTTTATATCCTCCCTGTAGTCACTAACTAAATCAGTGAAATATGGCTCTGTTTACTTCTCAAGAACTGCTCTCACCTTCCTGATTGCTAAATTCAGTAATGACATCCTTGTTCTTACATTGCTCTCTACGTTGGGTGCGTATGTCTACTTTCTTCTTAAAAACAACTTTCTAGCCAGGCGTGGTGGCATACGCTTGTAACCCCAGTACTTGGGAGGCCGAGACAGGGGGATCACAGGTTCAAGGACAGCCTCAGCAAGTAGTGAGACTTGCATCAGCCGAGCAAGACCCTGTTACTAAATAAAAATAAAATAGGGCTGGGGGTGTAGCTCAGAGGTAGAATGCCCATGGGTTCAATCCCCAGTACCACAAAACAAAACAAAAACCAACTTTCTTACTCTGTGCACCATACTTTCCTGCTGTTCTTTCTGTGTCTGTGGCCACTCCCTTTGGATTCCCCCTTCTTCCTCTGCCAGTCCCCTGTATGTCAATATTGACTTTTTTTTTTTCCTCCTAGGCCCTTTGAACATTTTCATCAGGACTTATGCTAAGTGAATATTTGTTAAATGAATGAATAGTTTCTATACTGATGATTTCTCAAGGGATTTGACTATATTTGGACCTTGTTATTAAACTTGACCACACACTTCACAGCCAAACTTTGATCTAATCTCTCTCGACCATGATTCTGTTAATCTGTCCTACTATACAGGTGGTAAAAAAAAAAAATCTAAGCTTATTACTCAGCATTTATGTCTGTGGTGTTTAGTTAACTGTAAGTCCTCTGCATTTTAAAGGTAATTACAAAGGTATTTTTAAAGCATATGCTTCTACTAAAATTTTTGTACCTGTTTTTACTATAGAAATCCTACATAGCTGTTCATCCTGGATAAAATAGTGCTATCTTCCTTGGAGTAACACTTCACTTTCAAATATACATAGAAGTATATATTCTAAAGTTTGGGAAGAGAGAAGGGAAAAGAATTAATATTTAATGAAACTTTTGTGCTAGGCACTGGTCTGCGTGCTTGTGTGTGTTATATATTTTCATTTTCTAATAACTGAGAAAGAAATAGCCATCTTGTAGGGAGGAGACTGAGGTTAGGGGAAGTTGAGAAGATTGTCCTAAAACTCAGAACCAGAGTTTGTTTTGTCAGACGTCATAGCTCATGAATGTCTTCTAAATGTTACTGAAAATATAAAGTGAGGAAGAATGCTAAATGTAGAAATAAATATGGTAAGGAATTGAGTTTGGTAACTCTAAATTGTGTTAGTTGTCAATGTCGTTTTGTTCCTAGGCTGTTCTTTGGCAGAAGACTAGAGTATCAGACCACAAGATGGCTCTCATGTCGGTTCTGGGGACTGCTGTTATGGGCAACATGGAATCCTTTCAGTACCACTCTGAAGAATCTCAGGTATACAACGAAAATGTTCTTTTCTAATGAAGTTGTTAAATTATTTCCCGTTGGGGGATGGGTAGTAAGAGGTTTTCCTCTTAACATTTTTATTAAATATGTCTGTAAGATATCAAAGAAAGCTCACCTTGTTCCCTAGCTGTTTTCCTTTTATCTTTTGTGTTTGTTTGATTGCATTGCTTTTTTAAAAATAATTTTCACTTTTTCTTTTCTGAGGCATAGACAAATATTTATTTAGGAAGGTAGGGAATACACATTCAAGGGAGAGTGCAGACCACCCCAAGAATGAGAGAAACCAATGATTTTCAATTTAGAATCTTCTATTTACACTATGAAAGAATGGAGCTAGCTTATCCTTCCTTTCCCTTCCCCATGCTGAATGTAAACTCACATTTCCTTCCCTCGATGATCAGAATTAGACAGGGCTTTTTGACTCCCTGAACTACTGGATGCTGTTCCTCCTCACTTGCTTTTTCCCTCTTTCGATCTTGTTGGCAATACTTTTTTATTATCAAGGTCAATAACATAGTTTCATATGACACCTTTTATTTATTTATTTTTCTATGTTGGGGATCAAACATAGCCTTGTGCATGCTAGCAAGTGTTCCATCAGTGAACTATACCCCCAGCCCTATAATTAAGTCTTTCATCTTTTGTCTGAAGATTAAATCCAAAGTTTGAAAACTTATATGGATTATGCATTATTATGACTATAAGTAATTTTTATTGCAAAGCCCATTTTGTGCCAGGATTACATTTCCTCTAAGGATCCAGTGTTATGACTCTTTTACCATATAAATAAGAATATTCCTACTGTTCTGATTAAATAAAATCTTCTTTCTTGTATTCCCATCAGTTGTTCAGTTTATCATGTTTTTCTTTGCTTTACACATGTACTACCTTATATAGATTTTTTTTTTTTGCTATTTCTGAGGCTTGCAAATATTTTTCTTTTTTTAAGTGAAGAAGTTTTCTTCATCAAGTCAGCAATAAAATGAACTCTTTTAGTCATTCTACTATAGTTAGTAATCCATCTCAATGCTTGTTGTGTGTGTGTGTGGTACCGGGGATTGAACCCAGGGGTATTCAATCTCTGAGCTACACCCCCAGTCCTGTTTTATTTTTTATTTTGAAACTGAGTCTCACTAGGTTACTCAGGGCCTCCCTAAGTTGCTGAGGCTGGCCATAAGCCTGCGATGCTCCTATCTCAGCCTCCCAAGTACTGGGATTTCAGGCGTGCACCACCACACCCAGCTTCAGTGTATCATTTTGAAGTCAGTGTTCTTAGAACCCACTCATTTCTTATTTGAATTGATTGCATTTTTGGCCTTCTTCATAACTGTAACCCTGACATTTCTTTTCATTAGGACAGTGGTTGGTTCCAATAGTTCTTATATCCCAAGTCGTCTTCTTTCTTGATACATCTTTAAATAACTTCCACAGAAAGGGGATACAGGAGATAAATTTTCATGTCTGAGGATAAATTTATTTTGTACTTTCTCTCTTGATAGTCTTATAAAATTCTAGATTGAAATAATTTTTCTTTAGAACTTTGAAGATACTAAGTATCTTTAACCATCCTTTGTTGCTGATAGGAAGATTAATACATGCCTGTTTTTTCTGTCTATCTGATTGATTTTTTTTCTATCTGAAAATTCTTAGGATCTTTCCTCCATCTTTGTTCTTAAATTTTAAAAGGATCTGTGTAGGTATGTCTTTTATTATTCATTATTGTGTTGAACACTTAAAGTGGACCTTTTAAATCTGAAGACTCATTTCTTAGCCCTGGTTATGTACTTGCATCCATTATTAGTGTTTTTCCTCTCTTTTTTTTTAACAAAACTCATTATTGATTAGGACCTCCTTATTTTTCTCTCATTTTCCATTTTTCCTTTCTTTCTGTAAGTTAGGAGTTCTCATTGACTGTATCTTTTTTGTGTGTGTGTGGTACCAGGGATTGAACCCAGGGGCATTCTACCTCCAAGCTACACCCACGGCCCTATTTTTTATCCTTTATTTTGAAACTGGGTCTCACGAAGTTGCAGAGGGCCTCACTAAGTAGCTGAGGCTGGCCTCATCCATTCTCCGCCTCCCAAGTACTGGGATTACAAGCGTGCGCCACCACGCCCAGCTCAACTGTATCTTTTAACTCTTTTTATTGAATTTTTTAACTGGGTTTGTGAGTATACGCCTATAATCCCAGTATTTGGGAGGCTGAGACAGAAGAATCCCAGGCTGAAGGCCAGCCTCAGCAATTTAGCAAGACCTTCGGCAACTTAGACCCTGTCAAAATAAAAAAAATAAAATAATACAGGCTGCGGGTGTAGCTCAGAGGTAGAATGCTCCTGGGTTCAATCCCGAGTGCCACAAAAAAAAAAATTTTTTTTTACTTTGAAAGTTATGTTTAATTTCTAAGAGCATTTTTATTTTATTGCTCTTTTGTAGGCTCTTATTGTTTTATGGATACAAAATCTTGACTCTAAAGATTTTGTTTTTAAAGTATTTGGTCAGCCGGGCGTGGTGGTACACGCTTGTAATCCCAGTACTTGGGAGGCGGAACCGGAGGATCCGGGTTCGCGGCTAGCCTCAGCTATGTAGTGAAACCCTCTGCAACTTCGCGAGACCCGGTTTCAAAGGAAAGGATAAAAAATAGGGCCGGGGGTACTCACCTGGTTTCAATCCCCGGTATCACAAAAAAAAAAAAGTATTTGGTCCTTTTTTTTTTTTGTGGTACTGGGGATTGAACCCAGGGGCATGCTACCTCCGAGCTACAGCCCCAGCCCTATTTTTTATTCTTTATTTTGAAACAGGGTCTCACTAAGTTGCAGAGGGCCTCAGTAAGTAGCTGAGGTTGGCCGCAAACCCAGATCCTCCAGTCTCAGCCTCCCAAGTACTGGGATTACAAGCATGCGTCACCACGCCTGGCTATTTGGTCTTAAATAATTTTTATTTATTAGAAAATAGGTTTTGTAGCTGGGCGTGGTGGCGTACACTTGTAATCCCCGTACTTGGGAGGTGGAGACCGGAGGATCTGGGTTCGCAGCCAGCCTCAGCTACTTAGTGAGGCCCTCTGCAACTTGAGCTATGGAAATGGGAAAGCCCTATTACACTGTGAGACTCGGTTTCAAAATAAAAGATAAAAAATAGGGCCGGGGTGTGGCTCGGAGGTAGAATGCCCCTGGGTTCAATCCCTGGTACCGCAAAAAAAAAAAAGAAAATAGGTTTTGTTTTCTTTGTCAGGTCTTTTTTCCTCTAAGCCTCTGTTTCTCTCTCTTTGTCTTTCCCCAGAAAGAGGAAATCTAATTGGGAGCATGGTGTTTGTGGTTGGCTTACTGACTGCCAGGCTCCCCTTGAGTGTCATGTGACCAAGTGCCACAGTGGGGTGAGGGCTTACCCTACACACACACACACACCCTACTCACTGCCCTGGTTCTTCTCAGGAAATTAATTACATCGTTCTTCATCCATCTCCTTTTCTCTTTTTCTGTATGTCATTTTTATTTTTTCCTGGTTTTTTTTTTTTTTGCTTCTAGCACAAAGTTAGATTACGTGTAATTGGTTCACAATGCATTGTCATTTTTTATTTCTTTAAGAGAAGAGTACTCTCATCTGTTGTTTGTCTTCAGCTTTAAGCCTCTAGGCTCTCTGGAGTTCTCTGCTAACATGGGATGATAAGGGTACATCTGAATACCCCTGGGTTCCCTGTAGCTTCATGGGACTTTGTCACCTATGTCATCATACTCTAGGTACTCTGTCTTAATTTTGTCTATAGACAGTGTTGGAGTCATTGGGAAGATTGTTAGAAATAAAGGATCTCAGACCCCATGCCAGATCTAGTGAGTCAGAATCTGCACTTTTGCAAGGTCCTTAGGTGCACATTCAAGTATGGAGAACACCAGCCTTGGTCAGCTGAGTCTGTGTGTGGATGGAACGATCACATGAGTCTGTCCTATAGTTGGGAACTTTTTATTCTCCAGTGTGTTTTGAGATATGTTGCCAGATCGATGCTTGCCCATTGATTTTTTTTCTCTTGAGATAGAATTACATAAAGACTTCTGGTAATCCATCTTAGATAATCAGAATTTTTGTTGGACATTCATGTAGTTATTTTTGCATGGAGGAGTGGGAGAAATTGAAAAGCAGGTGTTAATGTTCTCATTCTGTGAGCTGACAGAATGATAACTAAACTTTTAAGTGACTTTTAAGTGAAAGTGATCATACGACCCAATCTCTTTCCTGTTCTTGCACGGCATGTCTAAATAGATATATTTTTGTTACCACCAGCTACCCATTACCACCCATGCTCTTCAGGCTTATATAGATTTGTCTTCTATTAAAGTTTCCTTGACCCCTTCTCATCCCTGGCCAAGAGCAATCCTAGGTTATTTTCTAACTACTAGTAGCTGTCCCTTCTCACCCCACTTCTGTCTCCATTACATATCTTTAAGTTGTGAAACTTGTCCACCCAGGTGCATTCACTGGACTGGGATGACAGATACGTTGGCCACTGGGAATGTTAGGTATAGAGAATCTTTATATATCCCTTCCCTTAATGTGAAGGTCCATTTTTTATCCGCAGGGACCTCCCATGGGAAGGATCTCTTTATTATGGATAGTGGTCTCAACTGAGCCACTACTGTGATGGCTTTTGTTAGTCATTTTCCAGCATGGCTTTGTTGGCCTGATGGAGCTCTTGTTTTCCTTCTTGATATCTATCTTCTATTTGATATTTTTATTTCTGCATTACTCCATACTCACTACTGCCTTATTTTTATTCCCCAAACCATTGATTTGTTTTCAGGATTCAGAATTTATTTATTTTCACGTTCTTTTCTAAACTTGATTTGTAGCTGCAAATCTTTTTTTTTTTTTCAATACTGGGGATTGAACCCAGGGGCATTCTACCTCCAAGCTACACCCCCCAGCCCTATTTTATTTTTTTATTTTGAAACAGGGTTTCACTAAGTCGTGGAGGGCCTCACTAAGTAGCTGAGGCTGGCCATGAACCTGCGATCCTCCTGTCTCAGCCTCCCAAGTATTGGGATTACAAGCGTGCGCCACCACGCCCGGCTTGCAAATTTTAATTTATTTACCTTCTGTTTTTTTAATGGTTGCTATTTTTCTTTACCTTTTAAAAACCATGTTACACATACTAATTTCAAAATCCTTTCCATTTACTCTATCATTTCTATTTTCCTGAAAATTCTCTCATTTGCTATTTTATATACTTTGAAATTTTAATTTTTGCAAAATCATTTTGAATGCAGGTTTGTTTTTGTTGTTTCATTTTTCTCTCCCCACTTTCTTCTCCTTTCCCAGCCCCAATTCAAAACCAGGTATTATATTAGTAGGTCATACCTCTCATCCTGCCAAGATTTTGCAGACTCCTTCTCCTAGCCAGCTTGGCTTAGCCTTGTTCTGGGTTTTAGAATTGTCTCTGTTTTTTCCTGTGACCCTGGAGAGAAGCTCCAAACAGTGGTTACAGTATTTTTTTTTTCCGTTCAGGGGAGGTGCTATTTGAGCTCCCTATTTCAAATGGAAAGACTGATTTCAATCCTCTGCCTTATACAGAATATTTTCTGTCCTTATTTTCATGCCAGAATTTAATTTTCAAAAGACACATCTTATTTGTGGCCCTAGAGCACACAAGACTTTTACCTTTAGCCATCACTCCCTGTCACATGGTTTACAATCCATAACATCTTTGTTTGTCTTTTGGTTAGGTCTTTTGAAGTTATTTTACAACGTTATTTTATCACTGCTAAATAGTTTGCAGTTGGGATGGAGGAGAAGTGAATTCTCATGGAAACTTGTTTCACTATTCTAACCAGAATATTTAGATTATTACTTTGAAATGTAACTCTGGAAGATTAGGATTAGGAGACGAGTCAAGGTTAATTATGGTAGAGAAGAGGAAATCAGTTTGACAGAAAGTATAAATGGAAGGGTTCTTTATCATGGTAAAGAAACACAGAAGGAGCCCTTGGACAGCAAGGTAGACGTGGGATGGAATACTTTAAGATGTTTTGAATGTGTTGAGATTGAGAATATCTTTGTGACAGCCAGTTGAAGATAGTAAGCATTTGGGTGTGAAATAGGCTATAATATCTATATGTGGGCATCACTGGTGTATGGGTAGTTGTTGAAACTATGGATGTGAATGAAATTTCTCAGAGGGAGAACTAAAGAGCAAGAAAAAGGGGCCTAATGATGGAATTCAGGGGGACCTGAATCTTCATTTATAGTAGAGAATAAGGAAAAGGAAAGAAACCAGCCAACCAGACTGAAGTGGAAGTGTCGGAAAGAAAAAAAGAGAAAAGTTGACGCAGATTGATGCAGTGGAGTGCTTCCTGAAGGAGAGAGTTGTCATTGGTATGGGGGACTTCAGAGAGTCGAAGGAGAGAGGGACTGGGGTTACTCAGGAGGCAGAATTCAGCTTACAAAGGGAGTTGGAGAGGCAGACAGGAAGAGAAGCCCAAAGCTGAGAAGCACTTAGGGGAGTGATATTTGATTGTATTTGGCCATCGATTTTTGGTTTTCTTTTAGGTTGATGTAGAGAATCTTTTAAGGTCTACCCAATTTTTAATTTTGTATTAATTTTTTTATGTTCTGTTTGCATGAGCTAGCCTGATTTTTTACATCATTTTATAAGACTGCTGTTTTATTTTATTTTTCCATGTAACTTAGGTATAGTTCGTTCTCACGATTATCCTAAACCATTTTTAAAGCTCAGTGTCTGGAAGTAATAGTAATTATACAATGACCAGCCAAGATAGTTGAAAGGAAATCGCTAGCAATCATACATTTTTTTTCTTTATTTTCTTTTTCATTCTTATCCTTTTCAGAGCAGAGGGCAGATTTTTTTTTTTTAATCCACACACCCAATAAGTCTTTCAGAGGCTGAACAGGCCTCCCTGATGCCTAGCAGGTGCTTTAAGAAGGGTCTCATGTTACCTGGTAAATTATACAACCATTTATAAATGCTGTGAAGTTTTACAGTTAATTAAGTGGTATCATTTTGTAGTGGATTATCCAGATTTATTAATTTATTTTCTCAAATTGACACAATTTGGCACTGTGACAATAATGCACTTAGTGTTCTAAAATTTGTAATGCATCTCCTTAAACACTTACTTTCAAGGTCAGGGATAGCCATAGACATAGGTGGCAGCCTACAGTCTGTTGGTAAGGAGCCGCATGATTTCTGCTTAACTAAAAATAGCACCCCCACTGGCATACTTGCTTTCCTTAGCCTAAGCTTAACTTTTACTATTAGTATTTCTTAACAGATAACACAGCTAGTTCCTGTTGTTTCAGATAAGTGATTATGGGCCTATATTTTAAATAATGTGTCAAATCCCATAGATAGTAGTGGAGCTGGAATTCATACTTCATGGTCTAGTTCTAATCTGTATTCTTAACCATTCTCTGTGTTGTCTTTAGTTTTGTTAGTTAGCTAAAGGTAAAAGTAAGAGCATGTTCCCTGCCTTCTATCCCTTAAATATCTCTTCTCTTTGGTCTTTTCTAATATCCTTTGTTTTCTCCCTCCTATTCATACATTTGTAGAATAGAGAAAGATAGCATGTAAATAATCAGTAACATTTTTGTAGAAAAGTTCTCTAAGTAAAAATAAAGTACAACAGTGCAGTCAGTATTTAGCCCTAACAAAGTTATTTCAAAGAGTTAAAAACATTTTTTTTAACTCAGAAATGAAAACCCAGTAAAACTGACTTTGTAGCATACTCTGAATAAATACAGAAACAGCCATTTCTTTATGGGAAAAGATGGCCAAAGAGAGAAATACAAAGAGCCAGAGAAAAGTTACAGTGTGAGAAAAGAAATTTTAAAAAGAAATAAGCTATAATTGAGCAGAAAGTGAATGTTTGATCATTCATGAAGATTTTATCGATGGCAATTTTTCCTTAAAGTTAAAAAAAGAGAGGCAGAGAACACCAGTTGAGTATGCTTCGGAATATTCAAGGTCAATTCTTGAGACACAGTTATCAGGAAGTATATGGCTCTTTAGACCTTATGTTGAAAATCAATTTTTTCTTCGTATGCCTTTTAATATGTTGTATATATCCAGACCCTTGGAACTGCATTGTTGACTTTGAGTATTCTGTAATTATTTATTATAATTATAGATTTATCTAAGTGGATTCTTTCCAAAGCATGATGCAGACCACTCGTCCACAAGTCTTTCAACCCCAGAGAGGAGTTTCATCTTTATAAACAGTCGACCAATACATCAAAAAGACATACTAAAGGTAATTGCTTTTGGAAAAAAGTATCACTTGGATCAGAAATTAAGATCTAGCTTTGTCATTGTCAAATTGTTACAAGGACCACTTCCAAGAATTTTCTCTCTCCTAAGGAAAAGGTGGTGATAAACAGATCAATATCATTTATTAAGCATTATGCTAGGTATTTACATATGATGTCTCAAGTACACTCCGCAACAATTCTATGATATGGTATTATCCCCATTTATAGTGAGGAAACAACTGTTAAATGACTTTCTTAAGGAAAATAACTAGAAAGTCACAGAGTTTTGATTTGAACTCTAGGCTCTCAAAATTTCCATGACACTGTAATTTTTAACCATGAAGCCAGTTTCATTGGCTATTTGTACTTTACATTGGATATCTTTATTTACATGGTACTTTTGTCTTTTATTCATTACATATATTTCTAGTTAATCCGACGTTATTACAATATGAAATGCTTAAAGGAATCTACTCGTTTGTATCCCATTTTCTTTCTGAAAATTGATGTTCCTACAGCTGATGTGGATGTAAATTTAACACCAGATAAAAGTCAAGTATTACTACAGAATAAGGTAATCATTTTCTGATAATTTTATATTAATATATGCTATTTATAAACTTATGCAGTTCTATTTTCATATAAAAAGGACTTGCTTGTTTGTATTTTTCTTTTTTATTATTATTTTAAATCTTGTCTATTGTTTTCATAATCTCCCCTAATATTTGTTCATTTTTATTTTTAGGACTTTGTTTTAATTGCTCTTGAAAATCTGATGACAACTTGTTATGGACCACTACCTAGTACAAATTCTTATGAAAATAATAAAACAGATGTTTCCTCAGCTGACATGGTTGTTAGTAAAACAGCAGAAACAGATGTGCCTTTTAATAAAATGGAATCATCTGGAAATAATTACCTGGATGTTGATGCTTCAGCCATTCCTTTTCAAAATGATGTACATAATGATGAATTTAGAGAAAACACTAATCACAGTTCAAATCCTCAGATAAATATTGGAGATCACTGTAGTAGTGAAAATTCTAGCATTATTAAGGACACTAGTAATACATTTCAAAAACTCCCAGTGAATAATTTATCCTGGAAGGATCGCCAGAGTGAATACAGTGAAACTTGTGTTGGTTCTACTAAGTGTACCCAATTGGAAAATGGCAGTAGAGGTCATATAGATGAGCATGGAGAAAAGGAGGAAGAAGCAGTTCTTGAGATGCCTTTGGAAATTTGTGCGGATGACTGGAGCAAGGGAAAGGCACTTAAGAATTCAGAGGGAGAGAACATTGAACCTGTGAAAATTTTAATGCCTCAAGAAAGTTCAGCATATAAAGTAAGTAACAATAATCATCCAAGCCTTGAACAGGAGAATCTCAGTGATGGTCCTTCTAACAAAAAACCAAATGTAATAGATAACAAATCTGGACAGCTTACAGCCTATGATTTAATTAGCAATCGAGTGATCAAGAGACCCATGTCGGCAAGTGCCCTTTTTATTCAAGATCGTCGTGCTCAGTTTCTCACAGAAAATCCCAAGGTTAGTTTGGAGGATGCAACAGTACAAATGGAAGAACTGTGGAAGACATTGACCGAAGAGGAAAAATTGAAGTAAGTTTCCAGAGCTTGCATGTGACCTGAATGCTCAGCTGTTTCCATTCTATATGACTCACTGGTTGAAAAAAAATTTTTTTTAACTTCTCATTTATGGAAAAGCAGAATGGAAAATGTCTCTTGGCTTGGCTACAGTATCATTTTTTGGTTGTTAATTTAGAAGGTTTTTTTGGGGGGGGAGTTGTTATAAACAGTAAATGCTTTCTGATTAAGTTCCTTGGTAAAGGCTTTCCATTCTTCTCAATTTAAAACCACCATTTTCTCCCATTTATTTTTTGATTTATGAAGAACTTTTCTGTGGCAAGACTTTTTTTAAAAAGCTTTTGTATTAGAACAGTTAAAATTGGGCTGGGAAGCTGGGCGTGGTGTTGCACGCTTGTAATCCCAGTATTTGGGAGGCTGAGACTGAAGGATCTGGGTTTGTGGCCAGCCTCAGCTACTTAGTGAGGCCCTCTGCAACTTAGTGAGACCCTGTTTCAAAATAAAGAATAAAGAAATAGGCCTGTGGGTATAGTCTGAAGATAGAATGCCCCTGAGTTTAATCCCCAGTACCACAAAAAAATAAAAAATTTGGGCTGGGGATGTAGCTCAATGGTAGAAGCTTGCCTAGCATATACAAGGCCCTAGATTCAATCCCTAGCACTGAAAACCCAAAATAAAACTTCAGAGAACATTTAAAACAATGATGTTTTTAGTATCTTTAATACTCCCTTTTTAAAATTGGTCTCCAAAATGTGTAGCACAATACAAAAATTGTGCCGTTGTTGCAGGATCAATTTATTGGTATATTACTATTTCCCTTATTCAGTATAACGCAAGGCTTGCTTCTAAAATTTGTTATTTATTTATTAGTGGCTTATAAACTATAGTAGGTGTTTTGGTATTTAAATAGGGGTTTGATTTATCTCTGATTGAAATATTACTTGTATCAGATGGTGGAAATAAGTGTTCCAAAGTAATATGATGGATGTTTCTAATTGACTTAGGATACTTAATATTATGTTTGAGTTATCTAGTCTACCAGAGAATGGAAGAGGAGAATTATAGCCCAAATCATCTCTTATCTACAGTATCTCAATACTATGGCAAATACCTGGAAAAAAATTTTATTGTAATCCCTTATCCAGTTTGTATTTGGTGATAAACTACATGGATACTTAACCAATTCTTTTTTATTAGCTCATTCAGTCTTATAAAGACTATTGATTTAATAAAGACCACTGTTAACACCAATATGGAAAGCCTTCATAAATTAACCAATCTCTTTAGCCCTCCTATTTAAAGGGGGGAGGTGGTGGTTACGTTTTGTCTTTTTCAAATGTATATAAAAGTAGACAAAACAGTATAATGAATCCATTGTCCCATTTCAACCAGCCATCTTATCATGGTCAGTTCTACTTCATGCATACCTCTACTTACTTTCCCTCTTCCTCCATTGTTATTCTGAAGTAAATCACAAGCATGATATCATTTTATCTCATAAATATTTCAGTATGTACCTCTAAAAGATACATTCATATTTTAAATATAACCATAATATAGTTGTCATAACTTTTTTAAAAGCATGGATTTCTTAATACCTCAAATATTCAATGTTCAAATTTCTAATTATTTCATAAATGTCAGATTTTTAGAAATTTATTTTGAATACTCATGCCATTAAGGTTCACCCAATTATGATTATCTTCCTAGTTTTACCTAAATGACAGTTATGCAGTTTAAAGATTAATGGATTTTATTGAAACATCACATGGTACCCCATAAATATGTATTATTTTTATGTATCAGTTAAATAAAGATGAGCACACTTAACGTGCGTGTGTGTGTGTGTGTGTGTGTGTGTGTGTGTGTTTTACTAGGGATTGAACCAGGGGCATTCTACCTCCAAGCTACACCCCCAGCCTTTTTTATTTTTTGAAACAGGGTCTTGCTATGTTGCTGAGGCTGTCCTTGAACCTGTGATGCTCCCATCTCAACCTCCCATGTACTGGGCTAACAGGCATGTGCCACCACGCCCACCTCGCACTTAACTTTTAAATACAGTAAGCCCACTGAAGTTGAATTGCATTGCCTAAAGAGGTGATAATTTGAGAGTCTGAGAATGGAAAAAAACATAGATGTTTCCACTTCTCATGAAGTAGGGACAGAATAACAGCTTAAAATGGAAATCTCTCAGGCTGGCTGTTCCTTGTAACCTTACAATAAGAGGTATTATTTCAGTTGCCTTTTGGAGAATGTCAGCATTATTTCTCCTCTTGAGTGCCAAGGTGTCAGATTACTGGGATTTGTTTAATAGACAAATCATCAGGTAGTATCATCAGGTAGTATTCTGGAATCCAAATATTTTTCTATCTCATATTGCCATCAGGTAGACACATGAGGCATTAGTGTCAAGAGCAGACCTTGGAAACTACACCTAAGTTCTAACTACAGTTACTCTTTGCTAGCTTTTGATAAAAATGTGTGGGCAGTTTGTCATGGATTGTTGTGCGGATTAAATAAAATATTAAGTGTTAAGCTACAAGGTCAATCAGTGGTATATAAAAATAATTGCTTAATATGTTACTATAATCAGTTTTTAATAATGTGAAAGGGAGTTTCTCTGATGTGAATGACATTTTTGATTTGCTGAGTCCAGATTCAATTTAATTTGGACTCCAGAAATAGAGATCTATCGGGAAAATATAGCTATCTTGAAATCAGAGGTGTAATTGTATGTCACAAAATGCTACATTCCAGTCTTTCAGAGCAAAGGACTACCATCAGCTGAGTCCAAAATTATGATAGTAAAAAGGGAGAGCAAAAATGCTATCATACCCAAAAATCACACCAACTTCCACTTTTCTTCCTGTCTTTATTTTGGAATTCTTTCCATGATCCTAAATTCTGTAAAGAATACTAAGGGATATGAGTAGACTCCTCTTCTATAGTCCTTCAGTCCATCTTTCCTTTTTCCTGTCCTTTCTTCCTATTTCCCTTTTTCTCCTTCCCTCCCTACTTCCCCTTTCCATCATTTGGGGAATATTTATTGAGCGCTTTGTGCATGTAAGGCCCTATGCGCTTCAGCTAATCACTTCAATTCCAAATAAAACATACTCTCCCTACTCATCAATGATGCTGTTTAGTAAGAAAGATTCACTTAAACAAGTAGTAAGAATATGGTGAGTTTTAAGATAAAAAGATGTAGGGAGTTACGAACACTTGGCGATTAGACTTACCTATGGGGCAGGAAATTGCTTCCCTGAGTAAAAACTAACCATAGAGGGCATAGGGAATTGTCAAGCTAGAAGGAACATGGTGTTATTGAAGAACAGAAAAATTCCCTCTATGACAGGAACCAGAGGCTGAGGGAGTGTGGTAGAGAAAGATGGGGAAGGAATGTTCTGGAAGCCTAAGGACAGGATCAGGGTTTTCTAACTATTAAACTTTTGTTGAGAGCTGAGACTTTTGGAGTAGGGGTCACTTTTCACTTTTTAACTAGTCTTTCTGGGTTTTGGGTTGTTTTTTTTTTTTTGGTATGAGTGGTGTGGGGGGGGGTTGCCCCCTTGCCTTCCTCTTCTTTACTTAAGTGGATTAAAATCCAGGTTTAAATCATGTGTCCTGCCACCAGGGTCTCAGTCAGTGTTCATTTGTGCTTTCCTTTGCCATAGCTATGAATATATTTCTACTTAAAATTAAAAGGGTAGTACTACAATTGGAGTATTATTGAAAATGATAAATAAACTTTATAATTAAATGTAATCTTTAATCTCAGAAACATAATTCGAATTGACTGCTGGTCAAATCAGGGTGAATATTTTCCATTCAATTTGCTAAATCCCTTAATGGCATTAAATACAAAGGTAGCAGCTGTTTTTACTTAACATTTATCTAATATTCCTTTAGACATAACTTTTTACATTTCCCAAGGAGCTAATTAAGTGGACTTCTTGAGTAAATCAAAAGATTAGTACCATATGTGAAAATTTGCACATTGTAATTAATTACAAATGGTGACTTTTGTCTTGAACTCATTTTCCACCACATAGGAAAAATCTTGAGTTTTGAATGTCCAAGAACTAAAAATACTTATTTGTGGTACCTCTTGAAAGTAAACCATTGAAAATCATGTGTTTTATATAACTAATCCAGAACTTCAGGTTCTAAATAAAAATGGGAGAAAATAACTTTAAACAGTGTGAATATGGCATGGTAAGGTACCAAAGGAGACATTTCTCATCTAGTTTGCAATGAAACAGGGTCTTTTTTTTACATTCTTATCCAGCTAACATTCCTTCATTCAACAGACATATACTGAGTACAAATACATGCTATGTTGTGGCCTCTTGTCTCTTAGTCTCACTTTTAACATTTATTACAGTTCTCTCAATAATACAATTTTCTAAAAATATATAAACTTTTCAGGAATTATGAACAGAAATAATAGAATAGAATAATACTGTTTGACAGATCCCTTGAAGTTCTCCATAAACATCTCAGCATCTAGTCATTTGCTAAGCCAACAGTTATTTGCTCTTTATGAGAAAGCTGTGGGCCTGTGGAGGTGACCTACAGAAAACTGTAGCCAATGTGACAACTTTCTGATGCCAAAGTATCATTTTTATCTCCTTAGCATCTCTTTTCAAGTGTTTCCCTTAAAACATTTTGTGCATGTTATGTACAGTAGAATTCAGCCCATTTCTTAACAGTTATGAGCCTGGAAATAACCTTAATTCTCTAATCCCACATTTAAAGCTTAATTTAAAAATGTTTAGCACGATATTTAATTGCCAACCTGTAGTCATATGGTCCATTCATTATAAGATCTGTGCTCTTTGTTGGGTTTGTTTTGTTGGTTGGTTGGTTGGTTGGTTGGTTGGTTGGTTTGTTGCTGGGGATTGAACCCAGGGCTTTGCATACTAAGCACACACTCTACCACTGAGCCGCACCCCCAGTTCCAGATTAGTGTTTCTTAATAGCAAATGAGGGCAAATGTCACCATTTACTATGTGCCAAGTACTATAATACATACTTGACACATTTATGTATTTATTTATTTATTGGTGGTACCAGGGATTGAACCTAGGGCATTCTACCTCCAGGCTACATTCCCAGCCCTATTTTTTTTTTAATTCTTTATTTTGAAACAGGGTCTCACTAAGTTGCGGAGGGCCTCACTAAGTAGCTGAAGCTGGCCACAAACCTGTGATCCTTCTGTCTCAGCCTCCCAAGTACTGGGATTACAAGTGTGCACCACCACGCCCGGCTATATTTGACACATTTTAACTCCTCTTATTCCTTATAGCAAAACTATAAAGTAGAAATAGATTTTTCCATATATTTTAGATGAGCAATTTGAGGCACAGAAAAATTAATTAGCATAGGTTTACATAGCTACTAAGTGGCAGAACCAAGCCAGGCAGGCTCCCTTAAGAGTCTGTACTATTAACTACTATACTTGGCTCAAAACATAGCAATAGTTTCTCTTCTGGGTATGCGATGGAATCACCTGTGGAGTGTTAGATTTTGTTTTTTCTTGTGGTACTAGGGATTGAACCCAGGGGCATTCTGCTTCCGAGCTACATCACCCCCCCCCAGCCCAATTTTTCTTTTTATTTTGAAACAGGGTCTCTCACTAAGTTGTGGAGGGTCTCACTAAGTTGCTGAGGCTGGCTGCAAACCTGTGATACTCCTTCCTGTCTTAGCCTGCTAAGTACTGTGATTACAGGTGTACGCCACCATACCTGACTGACTACCTGTGGAGTTCTTTAAAAATAAAGCTACCCAGCCGGGCATGATAGCGCACACTTGTAATCCCAGTACTTGGGAGGCTGAGACCGGAGGATCTGGGTTCGCGGCCAGCCTCAGCTACTTAGTGAAGCCCTCTGCAACTTAGTGAGACCCTGTTCCAAAATAAAGAATAAAAAATAGGGCTGGGGGTGTAGCCCAGAGGTGGAATGCCCCTGGGTTCAATCCCCAGAACTGCAAAAACAATAACAAAATAAATAAAAAATAAAAACATTAAAAAAATCTACTCAACTGGAACCTAGGCCTGGAGAATTAAAAACTCTGTGAGACTTGCCCCCCCCCTTTCTCTCTCTCTCTCTTTCTCTTTTCTTCCTCCCACAAAAAGTGTTGACATTCGGAGAGAAATACACCAAGTGATGTATGCAATGTATGTGTATCTATTTGAATCTCACTGTGATGTATAATTACAAGGCACCCATAAAAGTATAAAAATGCAAACAAAAATAGTAGGGTGACATAACTACTGCACTAAACTATCTTTGGCTCTAGAAGTTTCATTTTACTCCTTTTATTACTGATAAAAAAGAAAACCCTCTTAACTGTTTACCTGGTATAATTTTGAAATATCCATTGTTTTATACCTTGGAAATGGAATTAGATGGTTTGGATGTGCTTATTGGAATTTTTTTTTCATTGATGATTCTAAAATGAGAATAGTAATAGAAAAAGCATTTAATTGTGAAACCATTATAAATTTAATTATATGCTTTCTATTTTGTGTGCTATTACAATGACTTCATAATTTTACCAGTATCTAATTGTTACCATACATAAATTTTTGGAGCATTCAGGAAATTGTATATTCTATATTAATGTTACAGCAATTTTTTAAGGAACTCTTCAGATCGCGAATTGACTATTTAATCATCTCTTTACTCATTCCATTTTTTTTCTTTTGAGTGCCTGTGCCCCAACATGGTATGTGTGTGTGGGTGTGTGTGTGTATGTATGTGTGTGTTGCTAGGGATTGAACCCAGGGTGCATTTAGCTCTGAGCTACCTCTCCGGCCTTGGTATTATCATTATTATTATTTTAAATAGGGTCTTGCTAAGTTGCTGAGGCTGGCCTCGAACTCCCATCCTCCTATCTCAGCCTCACAAGTACTGTGATTATAGGCATGTACCACTGCATCTGGGCTTTGGGCCCCCAAACCTTTTTTTTCCCCTTTTTGTGGTCCTGGGGATTGTACCCAGTGGTTTCTACCTCTGAGCTGTCTCCCCAGGCCTTTTTAATTTTGTTTGTTTGTCTGTTTGTTTTGAAACAGGGTCTTGCTAGGTTGCTGAAAGTCTCACTGAGTTGTTGAGGCTAATCTCGAACCTGCGATCCTCTTGTCTCTGCCTCCTAAGTACTGGGATTACAGGCATGCACCCCCATGCCTGGCTCCAACACTTTAAAAATCTTTCTTTCTTGTTTGTTTGTTTTGTTTTGTTTTCTTTGTACTTGGGATCGAACCCAGGAGCATTCTACCTCCAAGATATGCCCCAGCCTGTTTTATTTTTTTATTTTGAAACACAGTCTTGCTAGTCCGGCAGGGACTCGCTAGGTTGCTGACAGTCTAAGTAACATATAAAATAAAGAATATCTCTTATTATCCCAGAAAACCCTCCTGCCATCTCCTAGCCAATCTCCATAGGCAGCCACTATTTTTATTTCTATTATGCTATAGCTTGGTTTTGTCAGTAGTTGAACTACATCTCTATATCTGAGTTCTTTGCCTCAACAAAATATTTTTGTGAATCATCTATATTGTTGAATCTTATCTGTAGTTCATATTTTAATTGACAAGTAATATTTCGTTTTCTACATATTCCAAATTTGTTCATTCATCCCCAGTTGATGGACATTTGGGTTGTTTCCAGTTTGGGGCTACTATGAATAAAATTGTGTTGTTTAGTTTCCAAATATTTGGGGCTTTTCTAAATAAGTTTTTGATTTCCAATTTAACACTGAGAAAATACTAAGTTAGAGTTCAGTCAAGAATAGGCCTAGCATATGGTTTGTCTTAATGAATGTTCCCTTTTCACTTAAAAAGAATCTGGGCTCTGAGTTGGGCGTGGTGGAGCATGGTTGTAATCCCAGTATTTGGGAGGCTGAGACTGGAGAATCCGGGTTCACAGCCAGCCTCAGCTACTTAGTGAGGCCCTCCGCAACTTCGTGAGACCCAGTTTCAAAATAAAGGATAAAAAAATAGTACTGGGGGTGTAGCTCGGAGGTAGAATGCCCCTGGGTTCAATCCCCAGTACCACAAAAAAAAAGAATCTGGACTCTGTGGTTGCTGCATGATAGTGCTCTAAGACATCAATTAAGTTGAAGTGGTTGACAGTATTGCTACATTTTTTTATAACTTTGTTGATTTTTTATCTTTTTGATCTAGTTTTTTCAATTGCTTAGGGAGAGGTGTTAATATCTCCAACTATGATTCTGGGTTTCTACTTTTAGATCTGTAAGATTTTGCTTCACATAATTTGATTCTGTTATTAGGCGCACACATGTGTGATTGTGATTGTGAGTAGGGCCTCCCTAATGGTCCTTTTTTGTCTTTATACCTCCCTAATGGCTCCTTTATCTATGATGGCCACTCTAGCTTTCTTAAGCATAGTGTTTGCATAGTGTATCTTTTCTTCCCATTCTTTTACACTATCATTAGAAAACATAAAACACTTGTAGACAAAAAGTTGGGAGTTATGCTTTAAACTCAGTTTGATATCTACCTTTATATTGGAATATTTTTTCTGTGTAACATTGATATCATTGGGTTTAGTTCTGCCATTTTTCTATACATTTTCTATTTGTTCCATCTCTGATTTCTTCTTCCTTAATGGAGAGAGAGGAGGCTACTTTAGAGTTAAGCAAGTATATTTTAGCGTCTAATTTTGAGTCTTCCATTGGCTTAACATTAATTTTTTCCTTTATTACATTAGGCACCCTTAATTTGTCATAATCTACTTAAGGTTAATAATACATAAAATATAAAATATAAAAACTACATAAAATATAAAAACCTGATAAGTGTAATTCCACTCACATCTGATAACATTCCTTAATAATGCAGACATGCTGGAAAAAAATTCTCTTGTCTGAGAATACCTATTGATTCTTCCTGTTTTGAAGGTCATTTTTACTGGATATAAATGAATTCTGGATTCTTTTGCCACTTAAAAGATTTCACTGCCATCCAGTTCTCCGTTGCTCCTGATTATATTCTTTTCTTTCTTTCTTTTTTTGTATTTTTTCTCTATGACTACCTTTAGAATTTTAACTTAATCTTTGGTTTCCACCAGTTTGAGTCTAATGCTCTTAGCTGTGGATTTCTTTGCATTTATCCTGCTTTGGATGTACTGGCCTTCTTGGATCTGTAAGTTGTATTTTTTCAAATCAGCTAACTGTTGACCCTCGTTCCCCCCCCTCCAACTTCCCTATTGTTTTCTTTCTCAGTTTTGTATTTTTCTTATTTGGGAGTCCAGTTAATATGTTAGAATATGCTTGTTGTACAGTGGAGGTGCTTTTTCAGTCTTCTCCAATCATCTTTCTCTGATGCTCAACTCCCACTGGATCATTTCTATTGCTCTGTCTTCAAATTTACTGGTCCTTTTTCCTGCTCTGATGTGTTATGAAGCCTACCCAGTGAATGTTTTATTCCAGATCTTGTTTTTTTTTTTTTAGTTCTAGAATTTCCATTTCATTTTTTTTATATAATTTCCACTACCCTATTGAGATTTTCCCTTCAATTCTCTTATTAGGATCTTTTAAGTCCTTAAACATTTATTTGGTAAAAACCTATTTTTAAATGTTTCTTTGCTAATTATCTTGCTCTTCTTGAGCTTGGCTGCTACTGACTACTTTTTCTCTTGACCATGGCTCACATTTTTTTGTTTTATTGCTTGAGTGGTAACTTTTAATTGTGTAATGGACATTGTGGGTGATATGTTTAAAACTCTGGATTCTGTTTTCTTCTTGTAAAAAGTGTTGGTTCTTGTTCTAGCGGATATTTAAATCACAGATCGCCTTGCACTTGTGTAGGTAGGTTGGTTTACTAAGGGTTTGCCCTCAGTCCTAAAGGCAACTTCCTTATTTCTCGGAAATAGGTTGTTTTAACCTAAGATCTGGCCCTCCTCCAGTTTTAATTGAAAGCCTAAGGTGTTTACCAAGCCATAAAACCACATGTAATTCAAACTCCAAACTCTGTTTCCCCTGTACTGGGCAGCAGCTAAAATCTCTGTTCAGCTCATTAGGCTTTCTAATGGCTTTTTTCCTCTGGGTTCCCACACATGGGATTTTCTCTCAATTTCAAGTTGTTCTCGAAGCAAGTAGCTATGTGCTCTGATGACTCAGGCCAATAAAAGTGTAACTTTATGTTTGCCACTCCTCACCCCCTTAATGCTGGGGACAGCCCTCTGGGTAGCAACTGTATCAATGTATAGATGTGAATCCCTTCCAATTTCTGCCTGATTTTGGCTGCTTTTCAGTACCTGTTTTAAATAATTGATTTTTTAAAATTTTGCTCAGTTTATCATAATTATACTCAGGAGAGTTAGTCCAATACATGTTGCTTTGCCATTATTGGACCTGGAATGCCAGCTCTTTGTTTTTTTTATAAAATTTACTTCAGAGAAGATTAACATATTTCTTATTATGACTCATTAGTTCTGTTTTATCTCTATGCTTAGATATGAGGAAAAGGCAACTAAAGACTTGGAACGATACAACAATCAAATGAAGAAGGCCATTGAGCAGGAGTCACAAATATCATTGAAAGATGGCAGAAAAAAGATAAAACCCACTAGTGCGTGGAGTTTGGCACAGAAGCACAAGATGAAAACTTCATTATCTAATCAGCCAAAACTTGATGAGCTTTTTCGGTCCCAAACTGAAAAAAAAAGGAGTGAAAATATTAAAATAGTACAGATCCCCTTTTCTATGAAAAATTTAAAAATAAGTTTTGAGAAACAAAAGGAATTCGACATACAAGAGAAGGATGAACTGTGCTTGATTCACAATCTCAAGTTTCCTGATGCATGGCTAATGGCATCCAAAACAGAGGTAATGTTACTGAATCCATACAGAGTAGAGGAAGCCCTGCTATTTAAAAGACTTCTTGAGAATCATAAACTTCCTGCAGAGCGACTGGAAAAGCCAATTATATTAACAGAGAGGTATGGTGAAGTAATAAAATTATTTAACTCTAAGAACATGTATTAGTTCACTCTAGATTAGAAATTGAAGGTAAAACTTGACAGTATTTTCTAGTAGGGATGCGTGATATTTAAAGAAATCTTTTAAGAATCTTATTTCTAATCTTTTAGTAGAATTAATTGCTTATAAATAAATTTTCAAATATTCTAGATAGTTAACATCTGCATTTAATAAATAGGAAGTTCATTTTTCCTGTACATTAGTAACTTCCGTAGGGTAACTATGAAGTTAGGTTCCTATGACTGACTTTGAACCATTATAACATTTTCAAATATATACAAAAATAGAATTATATAGTGAATGCATTTATCAACAATTATCAAGGTTTTACCACCTTTTATCTGTACACACACACACACACTCTTTCAAATGCTAAAGCATTTGAGAACAATTCCTACTCTACCTCCTTTAGTATGTCTTCTCAAACATGACTTTTTTCCCTCCCCCATTTGTGATACTGCAAATCAAACCCAGGGGTGCTTTACCACTGGGCTAAACCCCCAGCTCATTCGTTCATTCATCCGTCCCTCCCTACCTCCCCAGGCTGGCCTCAAACCTGCAATCATCCTGCCTCAGACTCCCAAGTAGCTAGGATTACAGGTGTGTGCAACCACACCCAACAAAAATGACTTTCTTACTTAACCTCAAATGCTTTTTTCATACCTTACACAATAATAATTCTTCATTGTTCCTCATTGTCTCAAAATGTCTTATTTTTATAATTTTAAATTTCTCTTGTATCTATAAGACCCACACATTATTTTTGGTTATATCTTTCAAATACCTTAGCCGGGCGTGGTGGCGCATGCTTTGTAATCCCATTATTTGGGAGGCTGAGACTGTAGGATCACAGGTTTGAGGCCAGCCTCAGCTACTTAGTAAAGCTGTCCACAACTTAGACCCTGTTTCAAAATAAAGAATAAAAAATAGGGCTGGGGGTGTAGCTCGGAGGTAGAATGACCCTGGGTTCAATCCCCAGTACCACAAAAAACAAAACAAAAAACCAAATACCTTAATAACACATCACTGACTTCTTACAGGCACTGAGTCACTTATTCACTGGAATACTCTGTTATCTCAGTTTACTTCCTGTGGTAGTGTAGTGTTTAATTTGTTTGACTCTCTTCTGTGTTTGATTGGAATTAGCTGAGGGATTCTACTTTCTGGTAAAACTGCTCAGTCGGCTGGGCTCTGTGCTTCACATCTCATCCCATTAAAAGGCACTTACTGGGTTCCAGCCGATGATGGCCTGATCTTCCACCGTAAAGTTCCCAATCAACCTTTCCTTTCTATCTACTGGTTTCATCCATTGATGATTGTTGCCTGAATGAATTTTATTTTGGGTTATAAAACGGGGTGTTTTTTTTTATATCCTATGTGATCAAATTGCATTCTGTAAAAATGAGTACTAACTGACCTATTATATAATATTATATTGTTATATTTAATATTTCTGTTTTAGTCTGATACAGGTAGAATAGAATAAGAGAGAGGAGATCAAAACTGGAACATTTAAAAGATGATAACAGTTTATTCACTAGGACACATCTTAGATAACTCTATTTTAGAACCTTCAAGAACAAAGCAGAAATCATCTACAAAATGTGTTAAACCTCTTGTTAAAGACACTTCCATCAGAAAAGGAAAAAAATAGTTCCAGAACACAGAAAAACATATGATGAATCTATCTGACAACAGTAATTGCATTAATTAAAATCCAGTACCTTTCATAGTGTTTTCTTAAGATTGCCTTAGAAAACTGTCAAAGGAAGAATTAGAAAACAGTGCTTTAGACTGTACTGTAACAGTTCAAAAACCTAGTGATACTTTCTTTTTGTTCCCTCCAAAAGAGCGAGGGCACATTAGAATTTTAAAATTTTATTGCTTTTCTTAATGGTGTTTGTAAATTTTCATTTAGATTTCAAAAACCTATTTGTGCTTGGCCAAATTACAGGTTTTTAAAAATGTTTTTCTATGTGACATTCTGTTATTATGAAATTCATTTAAAAACTACTATATGGACCCATACTGGCCTGAAAGGAATTCTTTCTTAGTTGAGCAGAGACCATAACAAAGTGTAGCTCAAAATTGTTTTTCCCTTCTTATGAAATGTGTCATCCTCCCTTACCGTTAATGATACAAGTTTTTCAAAACTGGCTCATAGACTGTTCTACAGTGTTGGTGAGTAATTATGGATAGGTTTCATTTTTCTCACTGGAGTTTTAGTGCCAGTTGTGTAGTTTAACTCTCAATAGAGTAATTAAGATATCTATAGAACACAAAGCTAACAATAATAATGGCTAATGTTTATTGAGCACTAACTATAAGACAGAAATTTTGCTATATCCTTTCGTGATCTTTGCAGCAACAATATGAGGTAGGTATGCCATCAACCACAGTTCATAGATAAAGAAGATGAAACAGTTAACGTGTCCAGGCTTAGACAGCCAGTAAATACGCAGTGGATCCAAGATTCCATTTCAGACAGTTTAACTATGGAGCCTGCGCTATTAGTTGCTATACTTTATCATTATCATTCCCAGCTCTGATTTTCAGAATGTTGGTTAGATCAAAGAGAGTACCTTTGATATATAGCCAAAGCTCTCTGTGTGATACCTACTCTCATAGCCAATGAGAATAGTCTGAATAGTCATTCAGAGCTGATAACCAAAGACATACCGCATATTCATTTGCTTTTTCAAAGGTCCAGGGGTACAATGGAATAGCACATCATCCCGCACTGGAACATAAAATAGCACCTTGCACACCTAAGACAGTGTCTGCCACATGGTCTTAGGCACTCAAATATGCATCAAATGAATGAGAAAATGGTCACCATTCACATCTCGCCCAACATGCACCTTTTGGCAATAACTGTTAGATTACGAGGTACTGACCAAGCCTAAAACCAATGTGAGAGGTCGATTTGTACTGTAGATGAGTTTGGGCTCCCTCAATATTTTGTTTAGGTCCTACACTGCTCACAGTAATTTCATATAATACCCGTGGCAAGCATGTCATGTTTGCAGTAGTCTGAAAGAAGCTCTCCCATAATTTGAATTGATAAATTTATAAGTTCCTGATAGAGAAAGATGTATGTTTAATGTTTGTGTTATTGAAGAAACCTTGACCAGCAATTGAAACTTTGACATGATATATGACTTGAATAACTTGACAATGTGTTATTATGAGTTGTTTGCTTTATTTTGGGTTTTTTTTTGCGGTACTGGGGATTGCACCCAGGGGCATTCTACCTCTGAGCTACACCCCAGCCCTATTTTTATTCTTTATTTTGAAACAGGGTCTCACTGAGTTGCGGAGGGCCTCACTAAGTAGCTGAGGCTGGCCACGAACCCGCGATCCTCCGGTCTCAGCTTCCCAAGTACTGGGATTACAAGCGTGCGCCACCACACCCGGCTGTGTTATTATGTTTTATGTTATTATGTTTATTCGTTTTAAAGGTATAAAAGGGTATTATTTATAAAGTTTTCATTTCTGTTATGTTTAGAGAGCCAGTTTTTAAATTTCACATTGAATTTGTAACATTCTTTTTTTTTTTTTTTTTTGGTGATACCAGGGATTGAACCCAGGGGCATTCTACCTCGGGCTACACCGCCAGCCCTATTTTTTATTCTTTATTTTGAAACAGGGTCTCACTAAGTTGCGGAGGGCCTGACTAAGTAGCTGAGGCTGACCACGAACCCAGATCCTCCGGTCTCAGCCTCCAAAGTGCTGGGATTACAAGCGTGCGCCACCACCCTGACTATACCTTTGTATTTTAGTTAAATGATAACACTTCTCAAAAGGCCTGTGGCTTTTTTTTCTATAAATTCTCTTTATTTCAATCTGCATATTTGATAATTTGACCATAATTCCTTTTTTAGTCTTTTCAATGGATCTCAATATTTAGAAGCTTTATGTAAAATGACAACAGATGACCAGACATACAGTGGATCAACCTACCTGTCAGATCCTCGTCTTACAGCAAATGGTTTCAAGATAAAATTGACACCAGGTATGATAATGTAAATTTAGTATTTCCTGACATGGAAAAATAAGTCTTGCTCCAAGAGTTACATTTGTGTTTCATAATTTTCAGATACCATGGTATTTTTTTCTCACTAAGTCATTGTTGGCTGCTGGGTAAAAACAGACTTACTTCAAAAAAAGCACCTTTTTTTGCGATACTGGGGATTGAACCCAGGGGCGTTCTACCTCCGAGCTCTACTCTCAGGCCTATTTTTTTATTCTTTATTTTGAAACAGGGTCTCACTAAGTTGCGGAGTGGCTCACTAAGTAGCTGAGACTGGCCGCGAACCTGCAATCCTCCTGTATCAGCCTCCCAATTACTGGGATTACAAGCGTGCACCACCACGCCCGGATTATTTTTTGTTTTTTGAAACAGGGTCTCGCTAGGTTGCTGACAGTCTTGCTATGTTGCTGAGGCTGGCCTTGAACCTGTGATAATCATGTCTCCACCTCCCAAGTACTGAGATGTCAGGTGTCTGCTACCATGCCCAGCAAAAAGCACCTCTTGAAATGAGCAAGTGTGGCATCTCTTTCAGTTCAATATCTTGTATTTGCATTTTTCTAACTAATCAAATAGGTTATTTTATTGTGATTTGTGCTATTTGACAATATTCACATAACCCTACTTAATTTAAATTATTAAAATACTTAGATGATGAAACAAAAATAAATATGTAGGATACTAGCATGGCCTAATATAAATGGGTATCTTCTTTTTAAGAAATATTTACTTGCTTTGCCAAATAGACATTCAGCATCAGCAGCCTCGCTATTTGGAGAGTGGATAGATGATTTGATTCCATGGCTTTGCTAAAAGACTGATAGTCATCTTTTCTAATTATGGGAATTCATTGGATAGACAAAAAGAAATTTTGTCTGAGAGTTCAGTTTTCCTTGCTGGCCTTTTCTTTTTTCTTTGTCGTGTCCATACTGGACTTACTTTACCCTCGCTTCCTAGGCCAGCCTCATCTGATGACCTCCCTCAGCTGCTGTCCAGGTGCACAAGGCGCTGTGAGAAATGACTCCGTTGTCATCCTCTTCCCCCTAAACTTGTTATACTCAAAGCAAAAAAAAAGATTGATTTTTAAAGGAATGTTCTACTGAAACACAAAAATAAAATAATAAAGAGAATTTATAAAACCATAGAGCTGGGTCTATACAGAAAATTCATGATGTTCCAAACTTAAAGTAATTTCATGTGATTTTTGCAGTTTTAAGCAATAGCTATTTAGACTTGGGGTTGGGGGAAAGTAGGTTGGCTTCACTGTTTCCTCATCAACAAATAGTTGTTTTTTGTGTGTGTATGTCTGTAGTACTGGGGCTCGAACCGATAGGGGTTCTACTACCAACCTATACCCCCAGCCCTTTTAATTTTTTTAAATTTTTAAACAGGATCTTGCTAAGTTACCACGTGCTAGCCTAGAACTTACAATCCACCTGTCTCAGCTTCCCAAGTACTGAGATTAGAGGTGTGCACCACTGAGCCTGGCTACAACTCTAGTTTTTGAATAGATAATTATTTGTATACAAAGTACTATTCTAAGAGTTAAATTTAATCTCCCTAAGAGCCTACAAAGTAGACCCTTTTACTATCTCCATTTTACAGATAGAAAAACCAAGGCATGAAGAAATTTAAGTTTGCTCAAGAGAACACAGTTACTTGGTAAACCAGGACTTGAGGTCATGTAATCTGCCTAGCTCTTCATGAACTTGTTATATTCCTTTCTATTAAAATTGTGATACTAACTTCACAAGGTAGTTGTGAGCCCTAAATGAGGTAACATAAATCAATGAACATAGTACTTGGTAATGGCTTAGGTATTGAAATATTCTCTTTTCTTCCCATCCTCCAACCCCAGCCTCTCCTTACAGACCTTAACTGACTCATTTCTTTTAGTCCTCCTAGAAATCTCCTCTTCAAGGCCTTTGCATCTTTAATTTTTTTGAATTATGAAGCGACAGTGCGTGCGTGTGTGTGTGTGTGTGTGTGTGTGTGTGTGTGTTATTTTATTGTTAATCTGTTTTTCTAATTAGCTAAGTGTCATTGGTAGCACATGGGTTTGTGTTTTTGTTTTGTTTTGACAAAAGATGTTATCACTACAGTTTTTTTTTCCTTACATTTAGGAAAACTGTCCTGTCTGTTCCAAGAGCAGGTTTATTTCTGAGTAAGTTTGTCTCTGACAGGTGCTCTGAGTTTGTCAGTAGTGGTTTTTAAATCCTATTGAAGGCCAGGTATTTTGCATGCACCAAAGATGCAAAAATGATTAAGACAATCATCTGCAAACTGACTTGATTTGATTGAAATAAGCTTTACATAAGATATCATGAGCATGATTTGCCATGTCAATAATAGATCACATGTAAGGCACTCATGTTTTCTTCATTGTCTTTTCCTCTTTTTTTTTAATTAACGTGAGTTTTCTGAATGATCATGTCTTTCTCATTTAGGGAGAACTTTATTATATTGTACTAATTTTTTTGTGTGTGTGTGGTACTGGGGATTGAACCCAGGGGCATTCTACCTCCAAGTTACACCCCAGCCCTATTTTTTATTCTTTATTTTGAAACAGGGTCTCACTAAGTTGCGGAGGGCCTCACTAAGTAGCTGAGGCTGGCCGTGAACCCGGATCCTCCGGTCTCAGCCTCCCAAGTACTGGGATTGATTACAAGCCTGTGCCACCACACCCGGCTAATATTGTAGTAATTTGAATCAATAGTTTGCCAGTTGTCAAAAAACATTTTTGGATAAGAATAGTCACATTTGAAAGAGAGAAAGAATACATCTGGCTTTGAGGAGATTCTTAATGTGACCCTAAAAACTTGGATTGTCGATGGGATTAGGTGTCTGTTCTTCTCAATAAGAATTCCATATGTTAGGAAGTGAAAACTTGTAAGCCATGTATTCATTTTCCCCCCAAATTGAGAAGTATTTCACAGAATTTTGTGGAAACTTCTTGAAAGTTTATTGTTGCGTAGTTCCAAATGCCTCTTAAATTTTCCGTATCTGAATTTTGTGAGCACAAAAATTAAGTATTGCTCAATTTCCTAGTTTGTTGCCAAATACTTTTCACCCATATCCACCATAAATTCTGGATTTCCAGGGCAAATGTAGGTTAGTATTAAACTTTTCAATCTAATCAAATTGTAAAATATATAGAATTAGCAATACTGAAAATCTTTTAAACTTACATTTTTGGATATGTGTGTGTGTGTGTGTGTGTGTGTGTGTGTGTGTGTGTGTTACTGGGGATTGAACCCAGCAGCATTCTACCTCTGACTACACCCCCAGCCCTTTATATTTTTTGTTTGAAACACGGTCTCACTAAGTTGCTGAGAGACTCAACATTGCTGGAGCTGTCCTAGAACCTGCAATCCTGTTTCAGCCTCCCAAGTATTGGGATTATAGGCATGTACTACCATGGCCAGCCTTGTGTATTTATAAATATGTAAAAGAGATGCGAATTAGAATATTCTGCTACTTTCTGTTTGCCTATATATAGAGTATTTCGGGTCCCTCTTTTTTCCTCTCTTTATTGAACTCTGTATCTCTTTCTTTAATGCCTGATGATCCATCATATTATTCTCCAGTTGTTTACTGGGAAAAACATTAGAATACTTGCTCTGTTGAGTCTACCACCATTGCTTTGCCATCTAGGTCTGTAACAAAACAGGTTAGGGATATTATTGGAGTCTCAGAATCTTTAACTCTTCAAGTTAGATCACACCTTTTGTTATTGTTATTCATTGATAGCTACTACTTATCCAAAATTGGGCTATTTTTCCTTACTTCTAGGTAACATGATATGGACTTTAATATTACTAATATTGTTACATAGATATAGCCAAAATCTCTGCTATTTTCCAAAATCATGTCTTTTAATTTTATTTTGGTTGGTTGTTTGTTTTGTGTGGTACTGGGAATGGAACCCAGGGATCTTCCACCTCTGAGCTATACCCCCTTATTTTATTTTTTATTTGGAAACAGGGTCTCACTAAGTTGCTGAGAGCCTCACTAAATTTCTGAGGCCGGCAGAGAATCTGCAATCATCCTGCCTCAGCCTCCCAAGTACTGGGATTACAAGCATGCACCACCACGCCTGGTCAGAATCATGTATTCTAAAAGCCAAATGTAAAATAGTTTGAGCAATAGATAACATGTCAGTTTTAAAATACTGTCCCAGTAAAATATTTTAATAAACATTAGTATTTCATTTTCTCGAATTAATAATTTATTAGTAAATTTTTATGTGGCTATTTTTTGTAACTTGTAAGTTAAAATAACTGCAGGAATAATTTAGACCTTTAAATTAGATATTAAAACAGTGGGCTAGAACATGAAGGACAGCAGTTTGCTAAAATACTTAAGCCAGTTTTATTTTAATAAATTTCATGGGACTTCATTTTCTCTCCAACGTCAGAAATGTTCCAAACAAATGTAAGGAGCAGACCAGCAGTAACTGAGAGTAAATTAAATTATATAAAGCACATGTGGTGTCAATGAGTACGTATGACTGAATGTGAAATCCTCTGGGGAATTACTCTTTGTTCTCCAACTAAGGAACAAAACTTTGTCCCGGTTATATTAAATTCTGATGAAGGTTTACTAAATGTTTTAACAGTGATTTTATTTTTAATGGACATGTCCTAGAATATAATTATAACTAACCTCACTGTGTCTATATGTTTTTTTTTTTTTAGGAGTTTCCATTACTGAAAACTACTTGGAAATTGAAGGAATGGCCAATTGTCTCCCATTCTATGGAGTAACGGATTTAAAAGAAATTCTTAATGCTATATTAAACAAAAATGCAAAGGAGATTTATGAATGTAGACCTCGCAAAGTGAGAATTTATTTAGAGGTATGCATTATTAGAGTATGTAGTTTAGCTAGGTTAAGGCACTTAATTATCCCTTAATAAAGTAGGAAATGGTTTTAAAATAGTGAAATAGTTTCTATAAGGTTTTTCTACTAGAAGGAAATACTATTAGAAAGAAAAAAGAATCTCCATTAAAAGTTTCACATCTTGGGAGGCTGAGACTGGAGGATCACAGGTTTGCAGCCAGCCTCAGCAATTTAGCAAGGTCCTCTGCAGCTTAGTGAGATCCTGTTTAAGAATAAAATAGGGCTGGAGGTTTAGCTTAGAGGTAGAATGCCCCTGGTTTCCATCCCCCAAGTACCACAGGGGAAAAAAAAAAGTGTGGTGAACTCTTATGATGGCCCTTTACCATAACATTATTTCTTGGGTACCTGTTGATAAAAAGTCTTATGGCTGAGATATTTTGTAGTGAAGATCTTTATTATTTTCCATAAGTAATCCCCTTAGAATGGATTCAAAATTGTTCAGCCTTCATACCATATATTTGTCTAAGAAGAATTGTAATATGATTCTCAGCCTTAATCTCTACAAGAACAAAAAGAAGGTAAAGCAAAAAATATAGATTATTGAATAATTGGAAGTTTTAGTTTTCTATACAACATCCACTACAAGTGAGAAATGTAACAGATGGTTAAAAAATTCAAAAACAAATAATAAAAGTGTTAAAGGAAATTATAAACTTTAACATGTCAAAGAATAGGACATTGGCAAGAAAATAATAGTGAGAGGTTCTAGATATTCTTCATCTCTCAAGGTTGGTGTTATTTTATAAACAAGACTGAATTCTAATAAAGTTTATTTTCTTCCTTTTTAAGAAATAAACATTTCTGTTTAGAATTCATGGTGTGCCCATTACATTTGGAAGGTCAAACTTGCTCAATAGGAAAGTTCATTTGTTACCCTTTTTGAAGAATGTGTTCAGTAACTGAGTATTATATGACTCACTCAGGAGCTTTGTTCTGTGGAAATTCCCAGCCTTTTGTGGGGGTAATTCAACACTAATCGTTTCTAGATTCCAAAGAAGTCTTTTCTTGTGAAAGAGTTAATATGAACTTTAATAAAATTGAAGGCATTGTGGGTATTGTGTACTAAAGAACCAGGAGGGAAGAAATAAGATTTCAGAAATAATGGAGAAAAAAGTGGTTGGGACTGGATTTAATTTTTTTTTTTTGCTAATACTATATCTCATTACATTAAGGTAACAGTGGATGTGATTATTAAGGAGAATGATCTAGGAAAAAAAAAGTAGAGAACTTATGTCTGAACCACAGGAATGCGTCCATGTAAGATCAGAGTAAGATAAATCAGAGATAGAGGAGAGAGTGAAAGGAGAACCAGATGGGTATAAAAGTCAGGGAAGGAAGGAAATGAAAAATACACAGTATCTCATTCTTTATAGGGTAATAGTTGCTAGAAAACAGGTATGGCTACTTTATGACAGTGGTAACCTTGAAGAGAGCCATAATGGCAAAGTGATAGGGATGTCAGACATTTGCCAATGGCTAGAGAGTGGAGTGGTGGAAAAATAGGCAGCAAGTCACACGGCAGTGAAAGGAAGGAGAGTGTGTTCAACATGTTTGTATTGAATTGGAAGGGAAAAAAAGACTGGAGAGCAGATGTTCCAAAAGACACAGGGATAAGAACATAAACTTTAGAAGAAGAAACTGTCACTGAATCAAGAGCAGATGAGGGAAGAGTGAAAAGATACTGTCTTATCCCCAAGCCCTCAGTTCTCTCTATCAGAAAACAGCATTACCATACACCAGATCTGTGGACACTATCCTTGATTCTGCATGCCTCAAAACCAGTCCATCAGCAAGTCTTCTTGATTCTACCACCAAGTCATATCAGGAAACTATACCTTCCTCCATCTCAACTACTATCCCTGTATTCACAGTGTCTCACCAAGTCTGCAGTGATAGTCTGCAAGACCCCTTGCGTTCTTTTTTTTTTTTTTTTTTTTTTTGCAGAACTGGGGGTTGAACCCAGGGGTATTCTACCTCCAAGCTACACCCCCAGCCCTATATTTTATTCCTTATTTTTGAAACAGGGTCTCATTAAGTTGCAGATGGCTTCACTTAGTAGCTGAGGCTGGCTGCAAACCTGCTATCCTCCTAATCTCAGCCTCCCAAGTACTGGGATTACAAGCGTGCGCCACCACGCCCAGCTTTGCTTCTCTTCTCAACCTGCCTCAAACCGTACTTCACACAGACTGATTATTTTAAAACGTGAAATACATGTTAGGCTTTTGCTTTAAAACTCTCTTGTTACTTCCCTGTGTATTCAGATTAAAATCCCATTTGCTCACCCTGTTTTAGAGGGTAATGTGGTCTCTGCCTAACTCCCTCATCTTGTTTGTCTCTTCGCTGAACATTCTGTTCTTTTCTCTCTGCCTGGGATGTTTTTCCCCCATGATCATTGCATGATAGTTTATTTAAATAGAAGCTTAAATGCCGTCTCAGGTAACATAGTTGATAATAAATATTTGTTGAGTGAATCAGTAAGATGTAAATAATCAATTTTCTGTCTTCCTGCTACGACTATGTATTTTCTGCTTCCGGGTATATCATGGTAAAGTATATGACTTCCTTTTCACAGGGAGAAGCAGTGCGTCTTTCTAGACAATTACCAATGCACTTATCAAAAGAGGACATCCAAGATATCATCTATAGAATGAAGCATCAGTTTAGAAATGAGATTAAAGGATGTATTCATGGTCGACCATTTCTTCATCATTTAACCCATCTTCCAGAAACATGATTAAATATGTTCAAGAAAATGAGTTACTGTTGAAATTGATGTGTTCCTAAAACAGTAGTCAGTTTTTAAACCATTTTTGTATTATCATGTGTCAAATGTTTATTTTGTAAATGAGAATTTACTAGCTTGTTTGTATAATAAAAAAGTCTTATTTCACTAGCTTGGTGTATATTTAAATTATTAAATGTTTAAATAAATTAATATAGAAATTTGATTTATTTTATTCTCAAGACTAGCCTTCATAATAATTATAAGTTGTAGTTCCACATTGGAAAATACCTAGTATTCTTGGATGGTTGTTTTACTAGGTAAGCCTGTTCAGGGAGAATGCGCACATTACACAGACTTGGGTGTTTCTAACAGAAGTTGTTGATCTTTTTTAAAGGAAGATAGAGAGGAGAGAAAGAAAATGAAGTTCAGAGGAAAAAGAACCTAACTTCAGAAATCCTACCACTTACCTCCATCTTGGGATATTGCTGCCTCTTTGTTACATAATAATTATTGGACTTTGGGGTCAAAATGGGAAGATGTGGATTTTTTTTTTTTTTTTTTTTTTGCGGTACGGGGGATTGAACCCAGGGGCGTACCCCTGGCCCTATTTTTTATCCTTTACTTTGAGACCGGCTCTCGCGAAGTTGCGGAGGGCCTCACTACTTAGCTGAGGCTAGCCGCGAACCTGGATCCTCCAGTCTCTGCCTCCCAGGTACTGGGATTACAAGCGTGCACCACCACGCCCGGCTGGAAAATCTAGATTTTTAACAGAAAATTTAGGCTAAGATCATTTTTTGTACATATGCCCCTTCTAAAACCAGGTCACACAGGGCACCAATATTTGTTTTACAAAAAGTCGAAACATGATTTTTTTTGGGGGGGTGGTACTGGGGATGGAACCCAGAGGCATTCTACCCTATTTTTATTTTTTGTTTGCAAACAGGTTCTCACTAGGTTGATGAGAGTCTCACAACTTGCTGAGGCTGTCCTCGAACCTGTGATTCTCCTCAGTCTCCCAAGTACTGGGATTATAGTCGTGCACCACCACACCCAGCTGAAACATGATTTTTAATAAATATATGTGTTGTGTAGAATACAATATATTATACTGGTTACAGTGTCTCCACACACCATGTCCCACAATTCTCATGAATCATCTTTAGATTCTTAAGATTGTGTTGAGGTACAAATACTTGGAATTCTATAAGTAGCCCACTCTCTCCTGCCAAAGTCGTCCTGTTTCCCATAACCCAAATACTGCCCCTCCCCCTTACTCCCTCATATAGATTTGGGGCATCTTCCTGGGAGTAATCCTTTTAATGAGCTGAATAAATTGAGGGAAAATATGGTCACCTAGAAACAGAACATAACAAAATTTACATCAAACATTTGTATCAACCCTAAACTAAAAGATGGACTCGGGTCGTTTTTGTTTTTTAGTCAATGTATTCTGTATTGGTCTTATGACAGCTTTTTAGATAAACTCACTTTTTCTTTCCAGTTCTGTATTCTTCCAAATCAGTTTAGTAGTCATAGCAGCAGTTATTGACAACCTATTTGCTAGATACGCTAAGAATTTGTCTTGTGTGTTCTTGTTTAAACTTCCTAACAAATTTGGGATTGTGGGTACTCCTGAGACTAGTCTCTGAGCTGGTGTTCTTTACCACTAGTATACTGCCTGCCATGAGTAGACTCTGAGTCATTTGAGTCCACAAAGTATAGGTTTTTGGGGGTGAAGAAGAATATAAAACACTCCCTTCACCACTTTAAGGGATGTGCCTGATTAAATCAATTTGGTGCTGCAGTGTCTTCCTGAGTTACAGTGGGGTGCGCTGGCTGACTGGCCAGTCGGGTGCCATGTTAGCAGAGGGCCTCACAGGGCCCAGGTCCATCCGGGCTTCTCGGCCCCTGCAGCCGACGCGGAAACCCCGTAGCAACACGCCGCCCTCCCGTCCCCACAAGCCCTTGCGGCAGTCCCAGCACCACCCGCGAGACAAAATGGCTGGAGCCGGCGGCGACAGTGAGGCCGTGGCTCCCAGGATGGAGGTAAAGGCCGCCGAGCACTGGGAGAGCGGCTGTGGGAGCTGAGGGCCAGGTGGGACATCCAGAGGGAAGGGAAGCCACCCTCAACGACCCATTTGCCTCCACTCTAGGCCTCGGTGTTAGAGGCCTTGGCCAGGGAAAAGGACTTTGAGTACCCCAAAGTGCTGTTGATACCCAAGGATGTTACATGGGATGCAGCCTCTGCTACCGCCACAGCGATGGAGGCCTGCAGGCCTCTCATGGGCCGATGTTTTTCTGGGAATGTAACTGTGCGTGGTGCCCCATGTCTACGAGGTTTTAGGTATTCAGTGTACTGAAAAATGGTAGATCTGAATCCACATGGACACATTTTGTTGTTTTCATTGGCTATTTGATTCTGTGATTTTATCCAGATCTTGTGGCTCAGGTTGCAGTAATCGGAATCCATTCCCACCATTGCCTAATTTCTTAACTAAAACTGTAAATATCACACATTTTTTTTCCTCTCAAACACTTGACTCATCTCTTTGCCTTTATTTTCATTTATTTTTGCAAAATTCCTCCAGTCTCATTTGGAATGGGAGAGGGGAGAGCAGGAACCACTAAAGAAACTCCAGTTAGGGTCTACTCTTAAACCAGAAGTGGGTTCTAACTACTCAGTACCTACTGTAAACCAAATGTTGATCACTAACTAAACTAGAATTGACAAGCGAATTAAAACCAAGAATGATATTAAAATACTTAAATGAACTAGACTTGTTCTTAGAGTTGTAGCATTTGGGGCATGCTAGTGTTCATGGATTCATAATGATCAACAAAATATTGAGGTTATCCAAGTAATATTACATGTAACAAAATAGACGCTTGGAGCAATTAAATGATTTACCTGAGTGCCCACAGCTACTTTAGTACTTTACTAGTTCCATTTCTGGTGTTGGTAATTACCATTAGCAAAGATAAGTACTAAAAAAACCCTAAGGTTTATTACAAGACCAAATGAAAAATGGCGAGATTGTCAACTTTCTATTTCATAAGCATGAATAATCAAGACCCAACTTTTATATATCTTTTGATAATCTCACCTACACTTTAAAATTTTGAACTCCAAAATCTTCATTGTAGCAAGGTGTGGTGGTGCATACCTGTAATCTAAGTACTTGGGAGGCTGAGTCAGGAGGATTGCAGGTTCTAGGCCAGCATCAGCAACTTAGCAAGGCCTTCAGCAACCTAGTGAGATCCTGTTTCAAAACAATAAAATAAGGGCTGGGGGTGTAGCTAACAATAAAATAAGGGCTGGGGGGGTGTAGCTCAGAGGTAGAATGCCACTGGGTTCAATCCCCAGAACCCGCCCCCAACCTTGATGTTGTTTTCTCTGCTTAATTGATTTGGGATCACTGTTTTTATTACTCCTTCAAGTACTACACATACATGTAAAGATCTTTCCTTTAGCTTTTAAAATTCTGTCCCAGTGGTTATCAAAATTGTTGATCAATGCATCAGAATCACCTGGAGTGCTTGTTAAAACAGATTGCTAAGCACTGTGGCCAAAGTTCTTGATTCTGTGGGTCTGGGATAGGGCCAAAATTTTTCATTTCTAACAAATATCCAAGTAATGCTAACTGTATTGGACAGGGTTCACTAGATTAACAGAATTCACAGAATGAGTATATTTGAAAAAGGGATTTATCAGATGGGCTTACAGTTTGAAGCAATGTAGTCCCAAGTTCTGACTGCACGTGGAGAGTCAGAGGAACCAGTAGCTGGTGGAGCGGTCTAAGAGCTGGAGTCTTAGGATTGGAGCAACCACTAATTCAGTCCCAGTCCAAGATGTGACGATCAGGAAGCTCTTCAGAGAAACGATGGTGAAGTTTCAGTTCGAAGGGCTGGAGGCCGACGATCTCAGACGAGAGCAGAAGATCAAGAAGCTCTTCAGAGAAAGGGCGAAGTTCCAGTTCTATGAGCCGAAGGCCGACGATATCAGGCGAGAGCAGATGCATTTTTCTTCGGAAAAAGTCGCGCATTGCTCTACGCAGCTTCTCCCTCTTTTATCTAAGTCCTGCAACTATCAGAATCCTGCTGCCTACATTCAGGGCAGGCTTTCTGTTTAATCTGCTGTTATACACCCAAAGTCACATGATCTTGGGTGTGTCATGATCAGGTCAAGTTGACAAACTAGATTGACTATCACACTAACCTACTGGTCAAAGAACCAGCTACACATGGAGAACCATGGCCCTATTCTGTATGTCAAAGTTATCCTAACAATCTCAAGTCCATTTGTTTAGGTATATATATATATATATATATATTTTAACTGACTCACCAAAGTCCACCATGTCAGTAAACAATAAACAAAGTAGGACTTAGAAGACCTCACCTGGACTGTGCTGTTATAAGCATCTATAAAATTATGGTGCTGAACTTCAATCTCCAAATGCACAATCATTTCTAACATTCTGTAGTTTTGTTTCTTCCAATTTCATCTTAAATATTCATTAGCAGGATCTGGAATAACCCTTTTTCAGCTAATTATGACTACATTATTATTATCATTATCATTATTATTATTTTTGTACTGGGGATTGAGCCCAGTACTAAAATATACCCCTTTTAAAAATTATTAAATCAAGTCTTTAAATTTTAATATGGGTTTGTGTCTGGGGCAGTTGGGGAAGCCAACCTAAAGTTGCTAGTTGCTTCTTAAATGCAATATTTTTTCTTTATAAAGGCCTTAAATATTCAAACACAAATTTCTTTTTTTTTTTTTAGTATCGGGGATTGAACCCAGGGACATTGAACCTCTGGACTACAACCCCAGGCATTTTATTTTTTATTTTGAAACAAGGTCTCACTAAGTTGTGGAGGGCCTAAGTTATTGAGGCTGGCCACAAACCTGCAATCCTGTATCAGCCTCCCAAGTAATGGGATTACAAACATGGGCCACCATACCCGGCTCAAACACAAATTTCTAGGTAGCATTTATATCCAGATGCTTAATAAATGCTTAATTTAAGTGATCTTTAATGTTAAGCTTACTTGATTTTTAAGAACTTTCTTATAAGTATTTATGTTTTTAACTTAGATCATAGAAATGAATGACAAGAAGAAACAGGCAAGAAATTGTGAATGGATTGAACATATTTTTGGAAGAAAATGGTATGCTTTCACAAGTTTGTTATTTCTTTAAAAAGGACATTATTGTTTTTAAACTTGAATTCATTTTATCTAGAGACATTGGTAAATTACAGCATGTTTACTTACAAGACAGAGATGCTATTCTTTTTAAAAGATACATTTTAAGTATTTCACTAATAATAATAGCAAAAAATTATCATCCATGTGTTTTTATGTGTAAATCACTAAATGCATATAGGGTGCTTATTATTCATTTTGAAATTTTTTGCACTTTTTTGGTTTTTCTCCTTAGTTTTTCTAGTCTTTTTTTCTTTTTTGGCACCTGGGATTGAACCCAGGGTCGTTCTACCTCCAAGCTACACCCCCAGCCCTACATTTTATTCTTTATTTTTGAAACAGGGTCTCACTAAGTTCTGGAGGGCCTCACTAAGTAGCTGAGGCTGGCCACAAACCTGCGATCCTCCTGTCTCAGCCTCACAAGTACTGGGATTACAAGCGTGCGCCACCATGCCCGGCTTCCGGGTCATATTTTTTGACTAGTTCCTAGTTCCATCCATCCCAACCCAGGTGGCAGACATTGAGTAAAGATTCCTTTAGGTAACTCCACCCTCAGCTTACCATCTCATTACAACTATATGAGATAGCCCAAGAGAAAACTGCCTAGCTGAACTTAACCCACAGAACCATGGGCGATCAATTGTTAAACCACTAAGTTTTGGGGTGGTTTGTTTTATATTTTCAAGATAGGGTCTCACTATGTTGCCCAGGCTAGTCTTGAACTCCAGCACTCAAGGAATCTCCAGCTTCAGCTTCCCAGGTAGCTGGAACCACGGGCATGTACCATCACACCTGACTTGGGTGGTTTGTTATACAGAGATAAACCGATAAACTTATATTATGCTAACCTGGCAAGTTTTATTACTGAAATGTTGTTTTAATCTTCCAGAAAATGATCAGTACAGGGATTCATCTGAAATTTTCATCAGTACAGGGATTCATCTGAAATTCATCTGAAATTTTCATACAAATAGTATTATGGCCTTGATTTTTATAATATAAATTTACTCATGTAATATGTAGCATTTTATTTTCTCTAGATTAAATGTTCTAGTATGAATTTATATTTGAGTCATGTTTTATGCTCATGCTTTAGAGATTGGGGAAAATAGTACTTTTGGGCCTTTCTTATAGACCTGAATTTGTAGTTCTGCCATGTATTCACTAGAATTTTCCATTCTCACTGATCCATGTGATCAAACTATGAATGAGAGTTATTAATATTCTTTAGTAAATATTGACTTTTCTTTTAAAAAGACTCATGATTTGTCTAGATGTTGCTAGACAGACAATGGTTATTTTTCTTAAACAATAGTTTCTTCTTTTGGGGGGGACATAATAGTGGTTGTGTTTAATTTTACATCTTAACATCGATCAGGATGAAATAGACTCTTCTCACACCATACAATTTACAACCACTTTAAAACAAAGTGATTATTTCTTTTCTGTCAAGAGTTAACACATTCTGTCATATTTTATTGGTGCATTGTGATTATACATCATAATGAGGTATAGAGAAACAGGAATATACATGCACATAACACTTGGTGTGTTTCCCTCTCCAACCCACCCCACTCCCTCCCCTTCTCCATACATGTCATTGAGATTGAGATTGATAATTTCATATATGTACACAGCATTATTTAAACTGTTACCTTCATTACATTTCACTTGCCCCCCTCCTTCCTCCCCTAAACAACCCCTCTGTTGCTCCATTGGAGTCTCCACTCCTTTATCTGAGGTCTTCAGGAAAATGGATGGAACTACAGAATATTGAGAATAGAGAGAATAGAGAGATTAGTGAGTCTCATAAAACAATAGTTTCTTGAAGTACTCTTCTTTGAGCACTATTTTCATAAAGAATGATTTTAATCTCTCTCTCTGTGTGTGTGTGTGTGTGTGTGTGTGTGTGTGTGTGTGTGTTTACTGGGGATTGAACCCAGGGGCATTCTACCTCTGAGCTACACCCCAAGCCCTTTTTATCTTTTTGTAACAGGTCTCACTAGGTTGCTGAGAATCTTGCTACTTGCTGAGACTGTCCCTGAACCTGTGATCCTCCTGTCTCAGCCTCCCAAGTCCTGGGATTATAGGTGTGTGCCAGCATGCCTGGCTTTAGTGCCATTTTAAAACTGACTTATTAGCCAGGCATGGTGGCACACGCTTGTAATCCCAGTACTTGAGAGGCTGAAACAGGAGGATCCGGGTTCGCGGCCAGCCTCAGCTACTTAGTGAGGCCCTCCACAACTTAGTGAGACCCCATTTCAAAAAATAAAGAATGCCGGGCGTGGTGGCGCACGCTTGTAATCCCAGTATTTTGGGAGGCGGAGACCGGAGGATCAGGGTTCGCGGCCAGCCTCAGCTCTCTCTCTCTCTCTCTCTCTCTCTCTCTGTCTCTCTCTCTCTCGCTACTTAGTGAGGCCCTCCGCAACTTTGTGAGACCCGGTTTCAAAATAAAAGTATAAAAAATAGGGCCGGGGGCGTAGCGCGGAGCTAGAACGCCCCTGCGTTCAATCCCCGTACTGCAAAAAAAAATAAAAAAATAAAAAAATAAATAAAGAATAAAAAATAGGGCTGGGGGTGGAGCTCGGGGGTAGAATGTCCCTGGGTTCAATCCCCAGTACCGCCAAAAAAAAACCTGACTTATTTACTTAGTACTTACCAAACATCTATCAAAACCCCGAGAGACTTGAGACATGGAGGGATTCAAAATTAAATATAATCTCTACCTTCATGAATATTTTAGACTATTAAGAGAGAAAAATCCATGAATAACCATATTCAATTCAGTGATAAATGAGAGGAATAAAATGTCAGAATAAATAAAATCACTTCAGCTGGGAATGTAGCTGAGTAGTAGAGCACTTGCCCGGCATGCATGAGGCTCTGGGTCCAATTCCCAATACTACAAAAAAAAAAAATATATATGCCGGGCATGGTGGCGCATGCTTGTAATCCCAGTACTTGGGAGGCTGAGACCGGAGGATCCAGGTTCACGGCCAGCCTCAGCTACTTAGTGAGGCCCCCCACAACTCAGTGAGACCCGGTTTCAAAATAAAGAATAAAAAATAGGGCTGGGGTGTAGCTCGGAGGTAGAATGCCCCTGGGTTCAGTCCCAGTACTGAAAAAAAATACTTCTTTTTTAAATCATCAAAGGATGATCAGCTTCCTGAAGAAAAGTGGAAAATTGTATTTAAGCTGGGCAGTGAGGACTGGGAAGGTTTTGTTTGTTGTTTGTTTTTAATTAGAAGTTAAAGAAAGCATTCTAGACATAGGGAACAGAAGGATAGAGGAGATAGAGATGAAGCATGTTCAGAACTGTGCCTTAGGAAGATGACTGTGGCAGCGAGAGGTAACATACTTTGTCTACGTGACAAATTCAAGTCCAGTTAGAAGGCTTTGCAGAACTGGGTGCACAAATACTGCATGAATTAAGGTAGTGGATGTGGAAATTGAAAGGAGAAAAAAAGATTTGTGGAGATAGACTAACAGGGTATAGTGCCTGCTTTTATATATGTATGTATTTTTTCAAGGCATCATAGGCAATATAGGTGACTAAATTTGAGTCTCTGTGCATGAATTATAGTACCATTAGGGAAGGCCTCATTTTATAGAAGACTGGTAGAAAAGGCTGAGTTCAATAAAAATAATTCTCCCAGAAAGTGAGTCTGTTTGCCATATACATGTATCCTTTGTACATTAGGCAATAGACCAAGAATGACTTCAGATGTTGCTTTTAAAAACAAAAAATTGTGTGACTATTTATGTTTTGTAAAAACAGAATAAATACTTCCAATACTTACACCTGGAATCTTTGAAAGATAAGTGGATTTGTAGCAGCTTAAGGGTAAATAAAAATTATTTTTCTTCAATTATAATACATTTATGAATATCCAGTTTAGTCTCTGTTCCGTTCAGCATCCTTGCAGCTATAATATAAAAGATTGACCATGTAACTTAGAGGAAAGAAGATTTATTTTCTTATGGTTTCAGGCTCAGTCCATGTGAGGCTGGGAACCACAGATCTCAGGAATTGGTAGATTAATACATGGGATTGCATTAAACTGAAGAGCTTCTGTGCAGCAAAGGAAACTCTCAAGAACCTTAAGAGAAAGCTGACAGAATGGGAGAAGATCTTTGCCAGCTACTCCTCCAATAGAGGACTAATATCTAAAATATACAAAGAACTCAAGAAACTTACCGCCCAAAAATAAAAATAAAAAAAATAGGCAAGTGAACTAAATAGATACTTCACAAAAGAAGAAGTACAAATTGCCAATAAATATGTGAAAAAACGTGCAACATCATTGCAATCAGAGAGATGCAAATCAAAATTACTCTGAGATTTCACCTGACCACAGTTAGAATGGCAATCATTAAAAACACAATAATAAATGCTGGCAAGGGTGTGGAGAAGTAGGAACTCTGATACATTGTTGGTGGGACTGCAAATTAGTGTAACCACTTTGGAAAACAGTATGGAGGGTCCTCAGAAAAATGGGAATGAACCTACCATATGACCCAGCTAAACCACTCCTGGGTATCTACCCAAAAGAATTGAAACCAGACTACCATAGTAATGCATGCATATCTATGTTTATAACAGCACAATTCATAATTGCCAAACTATGGAACTAGCCTAGGTGTCCATCAACAGATGGATTACAAAATTATGGGATATGCACACAATGGAATTCTACTCAGCCATAAATAAGAATAAAATTGTCATTTTCAAGTAAATAGATGGAACTGGAGAATATTATACTAAGTGAGATTAGTCACAAAAAGTGAAAGTTCTGATGTTTTCCCATATATGTGGAAGCTAGGGAGAAATTGGGACACAGGAGGGACTCCAGACAAAGGAGAAACCTTAGTGGAGTGAGGGAGGAGACCTTAACAGAGGGAGGCAGAAGGGGGGAAGGAGACTTGGAAAGGGTAATACCTCAATGGACATGATATACATACACAAGTTTTATCAATGCCATAAACAATATCCTGTAAGGGGAGGGGGAGGGGATGTGAAGGGAGTTCGGGGAGGGCTCACTGAGTGTTGTGTGCATGTATATCTCTATCACTCTGAACTTTTATCATGATGTATGATTACAATGCACCAATAAAAAATAAAATTTAAGCCAGGCGTGGTGGTGCATGCTTGTAATCCCAGTACTTTGGGAGGCGGACACCGGAGGATCTGGGTCCGTCATGGCCAGCCTCAGTTCTCTCTCTCTCTCTCTCTCTGTCTCTCTCTCTCTCTCTCTCTCTGTCTCTCTCTCTCTGTCTCTCTCTCTCTCTCTCTGTCTCTCTCTCTCTCTCTCTCTCTGTCTCTCTCTCTCTCTCTCTCTCTCTAGTGAGGCCCTCTTCAACTTTGTGAGACCCGGTTTCAAAATAAAGCATAAAAAAATAGGGCCGGGGGTAGCGCGGAGGTAGAACGCCCCTGGGTTCAATCCCCGGTACCGCAAAAAAAAAAAAATTAAAAATACTAAAAAATATACAGAAAAATAAAATGAAAATAATCTAGTACAAAAGAAGAAAAGAAGTAAATGAGAAGATAGGACAAGGTTTAAGGCAACCTGTGTTGTGCTTGTTAGTCACAAAAGTTCTTTCCTTATTTTCTGCTCCTCACCCACATTTATAGGATTCTATACTAGTAATAAATTCCAGTGTCTAGATACTCTCCAACTGACCAAAATCTCCCATTTTTGCTTTTTGCTTTATTAACACTGAACTCCTATACCTAGCACTTGTGTTTACCATTCATTAAAGTCTTAAATTAAAGTTGCTTAAATTAAAGTCACAGATTTCATGATTCTTCTCACATAGCTTCACCACTTTTTTTTTTTAACCTAACAGGGCACCTAACCCAGAAGGCAGTCTATAAGTATATGTATATTTGAATGATGACATTTTATTTATCTTTCCCTTCAATTCCAACTCTGTAGATATTAAGGAAGGAAGGAATGGTCTTACTCCCCATGCTGTTCAAGAGAGGAAAGTCATGGAAAATAAGATTCATGGTTCATTTGAGACCAAATCATGATTAGACTTGAATATAAGGCTAAATATTTTCTTTTTTTTTTTTTTGCGGTACTGGGGATTGAACGCAGGGGCGTTCTACCTCCGTGCTACACCCCCAGTCCTATTTTTTATACTTTATTTTGAAAACAGGTCTCACGAAGTTGCGGAGGGCCTCACTAAGGAGAGAGAGAGAGAGAGCTGAGGCTGGCCGTGAACCCGGATCCTCCGGTCTCTGCCTCCCAAAGTACTGGGATTACAAGCGTGCGCCAACACGCCCAGCTTAAGGCTAAATATTTTCAACTTTGTTAAGAACAGCTAAAAGTTTTTGAACAGGAAGTTAACACAATCAGAATCGCACATTAGCAATATTAGTTTTAAACCATGTTGTTGTTTTTCTTTTTTTTGCGGTACTGGGGATTGAACCCAGGGACATTCTACCTCTGAGCTACACCCCAGCCCTATTTTTTATTCTTTATTTATGAAACAGGCTCTCACTAAGTTGCAGAGGGCCTCACTAAGTAGCTGGGGCTGGCCGCAAACCCGGATCCTCCTGTCTCAGCCTCCCAAGTACTGGGATTACAAGTGTGTGC
>PVJS01007460.1:0-37076 GCA_004027185.1 Glis glis
AGGGCCGGGGGTGTAGCGTGGAGGTAGAATGCCCCTGGGTTCAATCCCCGGTACCGCAAAAAAAAAAAAAAAAGCATAACATCTGGTAATTGTATTTGTTGTTTAGATCTTCAGCCTCCTACCCCTCTAACTTAGTCCAGGAATAAGTCCTTTTAGTAAATGCTAAAATAAATGACCAGTTACTTTACCTTGAGGAATTATGATGAATGTCATTAAAATAATTAAAAGTCAGATTTCCAAAGTGATATTAGCTATTAAACATCATTATAATAACGGTTTAATAAAAAGTCTCCAGATCTAGTTGATGTAATATTGGAACAATGATTTATTTTTGCTGAATAAAAAGGCAAGAAGGAGCAGTATTTTAAGTCTAGATCTCCTGTCATTTTTTGAATGTATGGCAATTAGAAAATTATTACAGCACCATTTCTAGTGATCTTTTTAGAAGAAATATTAATGCCCATGAAAAGACAGGAACTCCAATGATCATAGAGTGTATACAATATATCCTGTTTAGGAGACAGGTAAGGAAATGCACAGTTACCTTCAAATGTTCTAAATTGAATTGAAGACAGTGTGGCGAGTCCTGGTCAGACTCTAGTGGTGGTGAGGACTAACTCAGGGTCTGCCAAGAGACCTCCCTCTGGGGCCCATTTGTGTCAGAGAGGTGTCAGGACTCTCCACAAATAACCATCAGTCTTCTCTCTGTTGCTGGCTCAGATGGATGTCAGGTCTCCTAATTGGTCACCTGCCACAGTCAGTACATCTTCTTCTGTGTGAGAAGAGTGTGTGTATGTGAATCTTCTATGTAATTGTTTTTTTTTTTAAATCCAGACTAGAGGCCTACTGAGAAAAAATTTCCTAGTGAATCACATCAATCTTTCACAGAACGTTACCTACCTGCAATGTACCTGTAATACTGAACAAGCATAGATTTCCTTCAGAAAACATGAACAACAGAAAGTATATCTCTACAAAAGCAGGCTGCTGTGAAAATGTATGTGGCAACCAGTTCTCTGGAGATTCAGAGCCAGTGCCTTCTTTCAAAATAAATTTACGCTAGTAACTGTAAGCACTGTGAATTCTGTTCTCCCTAGGAATGAAGAAAGCATTGAGCATGTAAATAGAATATCTTGGGAGCAGCCCTAGAACGGTTTGCAAAGTTCCATTTTATTTAATTTCATATTAAGGAACACTTATTTTTTGTCAGGCACGTGTGTGTGTGTGTGTGTGTGTGTGTGTGTGTGTGTGTGTGTGAGATCATGCATTGTTTATGCTTGATAATGTGCCTAGGAAGTAACACTATTTTTTATTCCATTTTACAGATTAGAAAATGGAGGCATATAGTGTAAGTTTAAAAGCGGTTATTATGGTAGTCATGAGAATGCACCAGATATTCTAGTGCTGTGGAGAATGTAATTGAGTAAGGTTCCTAGGTATTATTCTGCTATTCTTTGAAATCAATCACCACATTTGTACCAGGCTGCCCTAACACAGGCTACTCTGGGGCAGTGTCTTTTTGGCAGATGCTATGCTGACTGGGAGACACAGGACTCCTGTGAGGGCTCCCTTTGGCCAGTGACTTCCCAACAGCTTAGCCAAACTGCTTGGCTGTACTTTGAATGGTAGGTCAAGATGCTTCCTCACAACTTTCCCTAAATTTGATTCTAACTGTTCCAAAGGATAAAATATATGGATGCTTATTTTGTGATTTTAGAATGTCTCTGATAGTGTGAAAACATTTTTTAAAATATTATAAAGACAAAACAGAACCAAAAACTTGAAGAAATTATTCTCTATTGTATGTAATTTCACTTCTGAAGATAAGTATAAAATCCTAATTAATATGCCTGGAAATAATTTGATACCATCTTACAGAAAAGACAGAAATGTATATCAATATTTGCTAATATTTAAAATCCATTCTCCATAATAGATGTTAAATTGGAAATTTGAGGTTGTTCTACTGTGATTAAAGAAAATTATCTCATACTGTAGAATGATTTAGTATTTTTTTTCTGGTTGTAAATGGAGATGTATATATGTAGTTATTTTTCAAAGATTTTTTAGAAATGACTGTTAAACTAATAAGTTTATATGTATAGATTTATAAATTTAAGATTTGTGAAATTTATGTAAAAATAAAAGGAAAAATAAATTTTTAGTTAATATAAATATATTGACACTAGTTCTGTTGTCTAATTAAAGTAAAAACCTCTGGATAATTTAAAATGATTATAAAAGATAGCAATTCAATTGATAATCCAAAATGTAAAAAGTTATTTAATTTGTCATATCATTGCAGTTTATATTAGTTTATAATATAAAATATACAAACAAATAACATGATTTTATCATTTTATGATAACTTTTTAAAAGTCTCTAAAATTCTAGAATATTTCAACTGAAATATAGTACTCATAATTTTAAATAAATCAGACTTGAGGCATACATTATTTTGCTTATTGTAAACAAGATTTTGACTCAGTCAAGTCTTGTGTATGAATCAACTAACTTGGACTTGGAGCTGAATTCCAATTTTGCAAGCACATTTGTTCAGTTGTGTCTTCTATACTAATTTATAGATGATTTTAATGAAAGAGCCAAAAATTATTCACTTTTGCATTTGAATAGGAAGAAAACCACATATAAAATTGTGACTTATTCAGTGAAAATGTATGGGTTGTGTATTGTATTTTATTGAAATGCATATGTCATTGATTATAATATGTACCGCTAAGATAGCAAATTCCAAGTGTAAAATCCATCTTAGTTTCAGAGATGGTATATATGAAAATTTTTGCATCTTAGATCTGGTGAAATACAATCAATCTTTGGATACTTCCTAAAGATTTACAATTAAATAGCTGTGGTCTTGAGCCTTTGTCCTTTTCTTTAAGTTTTGAATGCAGCCAAGTCATAATTAAAATCTTTCTGAGAGACTGAAGTAACAATATTCATAGATTTTTATCTCTTCTGGAATTTAACACACAGGGAAATACTAAGTGTCTGAGTACCTGCCCCCCACTCCCCCACATCATCCCCCAGCTCCTCTCTGCCATAGGACCTTAAGAAGTTATTCTGTTTAACCTTTATTTCACCATTCCATATTTTCCTGGCTTCCACTTAATATGCATTTCCCTTTTGTCATTTCTTCTCCCCATATTGTCCTTTTTCTTCAGCCAGTTTCCTACTACTTATCCCTCTCCTGGCTTTTTAACTTGCCTAGTCCAACATCTGTTCTGTTTTTAGTAACTGTTCACATACTCCAGGGTGCAGAATTGTAACTTTATTTTCCTATGATTCAGTTTAACTTTGATGTTAAGCCTCATTCCACTCTGTAATGAAAAATTTAATCTTGCTAATTCAAAGTAAATTCAGTCAAATGTGTTATTTCTATTTAATATAGCTTACAATTCAATCATGTTAGAATTTAAGCATACATCTGAGGTTTTCTCCTTGCCCTTCCATAATGAAGTTAATTAAATTACAAGTTCTTCTCGGCACCCATGTTTCCAGCAGGTCATCGGGAAGATAGGAGTCTCTGGAATCTTCAGAATACAAAAATGAATCTCAAATGTTCTATATGGGCACAAGAATGGAAGCATAAATGGTTTTATTTAGTTAGTTAGTTTGGGTACTGGGGATTGAATCCAGTGGCATTCTACCTCTGAGCTACAGCCCCAGTCCAATTTTTAAATTTTTTTTTATTTTGAAACAGGATCTTGCAAAATTGTGAAGGGCCTCGCTAAGTTGCTGAAGCTGCCCGTCAGTCTGCTATCCTCCTATCTCAGCCTCCCAAGTACTAGGATTACAAGTGTGCACCACCACACCAAGGTAAAATGAATACTATTAAAATATACAATTTCCTTTTTATTTTTCCTATTGGTGCCAATAACCCACTAATGTATGAGCTATATCATCAGTAGGTCTCTAGTGTGGATGGTGCAGATTGTAGGGCAAAGTATCTATTGGCAGCCCCCAAAGCCTTTGAGTTTAACTTCAGCCTGTAATCCTTTGGAGACAACTTTCAGGTACCATTACGCTCTTGCAGACCCAGTGTAGGTGGTTTCTAGGATCACAAGTTTTCAAATGCCACACACCTTCATAGTGATATTTCCACTTTCCAATGGCATGCCTCGACTGAACTGAGATAGAGAAGTGCAGGTTATTTCTACTCTTGAAGTCTACATTGAAGGGAATTCCAGACCAGGAAAGTGGAAGCCGTGCCCCCCACCCCACTCACACATACACAGATTACTTCTCACACATTGGCTTTTCTTTCCAAAGTTCCCTCTCTGTCTCTCCATGTCTCCTCCAATTCTAAGAGATTTTTTTTCCCGGGGTTTCAGAGATGAAGTTATTTGGCCAGTACATAAGGACTTTCTGTCTTATATCTGAAACCTAGGCTTTTGCACCTAGAAACAGTGTGGCGTCTTTTTCTCTGATTCTTTTATTTTTGTGGTACTGGGGATTGAACCCAGGGGCATTCTACCTCCGCGCTACGCCCCCGGCCCTATTTTTTTTATGCTTTATTTTGAAACCGGGTCTCACGAAGTTGCAGAGGGCCTCACTAAGGAGAGAGAGAGAGAGAGAGAGAGAGAGAGAGAGAGAGAGAGAGAGGGCGCTCTGAGGCTGGCCGCGAACCCTGATCCTCCGGTCTCCGCCTCCCAAAGTACTGGGATTACAAGCGTGCGCCACCACGCCCGGCCCTGCACTCTGAATTTCTGTGGTCATGGGGGAGCAGAAAAAAATTTTATGATTAATGTCTCAAGACTATTATTCTGCCACAACCAGTTAAGATCTTCATGGTCTTATATGGTTCTTCTTTTTGTTTCTTGGCCAAGGCAGAAGCAAGGCTTTTCCCCCAAAAGCACTGCTGCCCTGAAGCCCACTTAATTCTATATTTTTCTACAGCCCTTGTGGTTCAGGGTCAAGAGATGCAGAGGGTACTCTTTGCTCTGTGATGCTGGAAACAGCAATTATCCCTCCAACCTCGTGTAGAAGTTCCTGCTACTTAAAAATCCAGGGTGTTCCTATCATAGAATTTTAAAGTAGACACTTGATGTAATGAGACACAATTGATAGTACTTTTCCAACTGGACAACAAAGATAGGAATTTTCAATCTAAATAAAACCATTACTTTGAATATTCACTCGATTTAAGGTATGGAAGGGTTAAGACTAAGGAGTATTAATGAAAAAGGATTTTGATATGAAACAGTATTTTGGTATTTAGAATTGACAAAAAGTGCTTTTTGAAAATAAGTTTTAAGAAAATTTATTGAAGTCACGAGGCCAATGTTATTTTTTATTTGGGAGCCAGTAGAACTATGTGTAAATATTTAGGAACAGTGAAAGACAAACACAGTTTTATGTTTTCAAACCACAAGTAGTGTTTTGGAATGAAACATTTACATTCTGCTATAATTTTTGTCATTATGGGCCTCAAAGTTCCTTGTCCTTCCACTCATTCACCGAAGATATTGCATGGTCCTTGGTCTTCCTTGCGTCCTCAAGCTGGGACACCTTTCTGGGTTCTTTACCCTCCATGTAGGTAATCCAACCAATACTCTAGTATTCCATTACCTTGTCTCTGCTAATCCTCTCTCCTCCACCATTTAAACTCCCCTCCCTGATGGTAACACCTGGGACCATGGGGTCAGCCATAGTGGCTCTACTTTTTAAAAAAATAAAACAACATTCTATCCTCTTTTAATTTAAAAAATAAATTAATCCACCTTACACATTTAATCTACAAAATCCTATAATTTTCACAGTTCTCTCCAGTAAGAATATATTTTTGTTCCTCCCTAAGTTTCAATATTTCATCCACTTGGAACACCCTCTTTTTAGTATTTTCATCATTCTCTGCCCTGGTTTCTTTTCATCCTGTCTACCAAAATACCGATCTTAGTAGGTGTTCAGATGTCCCCTTTCCCACACTTGAACCTGTGAGTCTGATCAGTGACCACAAAGTCACGCATTCATGGTTAAGGCATTCATTGCTGCCACTTCCATATTTGGCTTCTGCCATTTTTAATTTTAAAGCAGTAATTTCAAACATCCCCCCTTATCCAAAAACTTATGAACTCTCCTAACTCCTCTCAATTTCAACAGATGATTCCATCTTCCTATTTACAGAGAAAATAGGTAATTATTGTCATAACTTCCTTCAACCAAATATATAATTTACATGCGCCCACTTTGTATTTTTTATACTTTTATTGACACATTGTAATTATACATCATAGTGATTTTCAAAGTGATACAAGCACACATGCACACATCACTTGGTGTGTTTTTCTCTGGATCCCACCATAATTCTCCCCGCTCCCCATACATATTAGTGAGATAGGTTCTGATACCTTCATACATGAACATAGCATTATTTGAACTGTTTAGTTCATCAGTTTTCCTCCCCTTCAACTCTCTTCCCCAACCCCCTTCAACTAGTCTACTGATCTCTCTCTTCATTTATCTTAAGTCCTTTTTGTTCCTATTTTCACTCTAGCTTTCACCTATGAAAGAAAGCATATAACCCTTGACATTCTGAAACTGACTGATCTCACTTAACATAATATTCTCTAGTTTCGTCCATTTTCCTGCAAATGACATAATTTTGTTATAACTCTGAATAAAGTTCCATTGTATGCATATACCACATTTGCTTTATCCATTCATCTTCTGATAGACACCTGGGTTGGTCCCATAATTTGGCTTTTGGGAATTGAGCTGCTATAGACATGAAAATGATGTATCACTATAGTATTCTGACTTTAATTCTTTTGTAAAGATACCAGGGAGTGGTATGGCTGGGTCATGTGGTGAATCCATTGTAGTCTTATAAGGACCCTCCATACTGATCTCCATAGTGGTTGTACTAATTTGCAACTCCACCAACAATGTATAAGAGCTCCTATTTTTGCACATCCGATTTGCATTTCCCTGATTGCTAATGATGTTGAACATTTTTTTTCATGTATGTATTAGCCATTTGTATTTTTTCTTTTGAGAAGTGTCTATTCTTTGGCTTCCTCCTCTTTATGAAGCATCTTTCATCCTGTCTACAGCCACTCTCTCCTCTTCTCTTCCTAATAGGCTTTCCTGAATTATCTTAAACTAGAGCAATTTATTCCTCTCTGTTTTCCTTTTTCAGCTCGCCTTCCCTATGATTCTATTTTCTTCAAAAAACATTTTTAATGCCAGGCGTGGTGGCGCACACTTGTAATCCCAGTACTTTGGGAGGCGGAGACCGGAGGATCCCGGTTCGCGGCCAGCCTCAGCGCTTGATCGCTCTCTCTCTCCCTGTCTCTCTCCCTCCCTCTCTCTCTCTCTCTCTCTCTCTCTCTCTCTTTACTTAGTGAGGCCCTCTGCAACTTCGTGAGACCCGGTTTCAAAATAAAGTATAAAATATAGGGCCAGGGGTGTAGCGTGGAGGTAGAACACCCCTGGGTTCAATCCCCGGAACTGCAAAAAAAAAAAAAAAAACATTTTTAATGAGATGCAAGAGGGAAAAAATTTCCTTCAAACATACAGCCCCCTTCAATTTTGTTCTCTCTCTTTCCTCTATCTCAAAGCCGAATTTCTTGATTTTCCTGCCCTTACTCACTGTTAATTCCAGGCTCTACTGCATTTTGCCATCCTCCCATCACTTCACTGAAACAGCTCTTGTCTAGGGCACAGTGATCTCTTGGCTACTAGATTAATCTGCCATTTTAGAATATACAAATGATTGTCACTTACCTTATTTTCTTTCAGTAGTATTTCAGCCTTATAGTATTATCCATATTTTCTAAACAAGAAAACTGATTTTTGAAACCCAATTTGTTCAAAATCACAAAATTAATTGCTATAGGTGGCAAAGGTTGATCTTGAATGAAAGGCTTCTGAGTCAGGCTCCTATTCTATATACTACAATTACATTCTAATATTCATTATTCTGTGAATATTTATGATTTATTTTTTATTTAATCCTATATTTCCATGGCCTATATGGGGAGCAGAGGATTTTGCATCTAAAGTTATTAATAATTTAAGGTGACCCAGAAACTTACAGGGAAGAAATGAAATCTAGTGAGAGAAGTTTACCTTGTGAATATCCAAGTCAGAGTAAGAAGCATAAACAGGTTAGAGACAGACTATTTCTTCTAAATAATATGAACAGATTCAAACAAAAATGTAAAAGGAAATACCAAAAGAGAAAAATCTCACCTATTATTAGGCACTAGCTTGATGGGCTTAAAAAACCAAATGCCAAATGATAAATCTCAAAATGTATTTCTGATCTGATTTGCAAAAACCATTTCAAACTTTTCTCTTTTCCTTTATAACCATTTTTCACTGAAGAACTTATATTTGTGTGATTAAAAAATTATGCAGGAGAATAATTATAGCTTATAATAATTTTCAGTTAATTGCTGCATTATAGGAACCTGTAAAATGCATTGAAGGCAGAAAAAAATGAATTCTCAAGGACTGGCTTCCCAGAAGAGATGATACTTATGAGCATCAGAACTGGGTGGATTATAGACACGTCAAATGAATAAATGAGGAAAAGGTATCTAATGGGAGGGACAACATGTGAAATATGCAGACATGGGTGTCATGGTGTGTTTGGAGCACTACAACCAGTTTCAATGAAGTGCTAGGCAGGACATTTAAGGATATAATTAATATGGAGACAATTCAAAATATTTCGAAGGAATAAAATCAGCAGGGTCGATTTCTTGTTCTAATAATGGAAAATAACTAGAGTGGCAGGTTTCAAGCCCAGATGGATCTGATGACTTAAAAGATGTCACCAGTTCTGTTTTGATCTCTCTCTCTCTCTCTCTCCCTCTCTCTCTCTGTTTTTCTCTCTTCTTCTTCCTCTCCATTTCCTCTTTTCTCTCTGTCTTCAATATTAACCTGATACAGAGGCAGGCTCTTAATATAAAGAAACTAAGATAGCCACCAACAACATGGGACTGGAATCATCCCAATATTACTGAATTACAAAGTGCATATATATTTTATGACTTATCTTTCAATGGAACACAAAATTTTTGATAATATGCCCCTTATTATCCTGTCTCATCTCATTTTCTGTCTCTACGCATTTAAGTTACATACATACCAGGTTAAGCAACTGTGCTCCAGATGAATGGGGAGCCTTTGTCAGGAGTGTAATTAATGTGTGAGAAAAATAAGATAATTCTAGTTATTATAGGAATGATATGGGGAAGTAGGAAATGACTATGGAGATTTTGATGATTTGGACTTAATTTTGGAGGGAGGGGGTTACTGCTGATTGAACCCAGAGGCATTCTACCTCCAAACTATACCCCCAGCCCTTTTTTAAATTTTTTTTGTTTGTTTTGAAACAGGGTCTTGAAAGGTTGTTGAGAGTCTTGCTAAGTTGCTGAGGCTGTCCTTGAACCTGTGCTCCTCCTGTCTCAGTCTCCCAAGAAGTAGGATTAGAGGCGTGCACCAGCATACCCAGCCTGGTTATGTTTCTATTAAGGCAGAGAAGGTTTTCTGTATTCTATGTTTATATGATGATTTATTTATCCAATCAAATTCCAATAGAAATTCATAATATTTCTTTTTCTTTTTCCATTATTATCAAACTCTGCAATAAGTATGTACAAAGAAACTTGAAGCTTATTTATTTGGTTATATTTTAATTTTTTTGTTACAGTTTTAAAAGTGAAAAATACAAAAGGAAAAAATAAAGCCCATTTAAAAATATAAACATATTGACCAACAGCCTTCCAGAAAACTTTCCCCAATTTTTATTTATATCAGCAAGTTGTTTCAATTTCCCAGCATCAAGGGCTTTCTGGAATTATGTATTTATATAATTCCCAAGATGATAATAAAATTATATTGGAAGAGAATTTCTTTGTGTTTATGTTCACAGAGCAGGATCTATCTGTAGTTGTTTTCTGTGTCCATTCATGTTTTGGCGAGTAAAGGGTAATGGGAATGGTTAAGCACGTTTACTATCTTGTGGTTTAATTTCTAATCATAATGCATAGCAGTGTGTCTACCTGAAGTGGCAGGACATGTGTGAGAGAGAATTGACAAATCCCACAGTTTTATAAAACACAATAGGTTATCAGTGCAGATAAGAAAGAAAGGAGCCAGAATGAAGATGGCATATATTACTGGCAGCATGTCTCAGATGGATGGCCAGCAAAACAAATGAGAGAACCATTTGGATGTAATTAGAGAGCAGGAGGCAGGGGAAAGAAAGAAAATGTCTGTAAAATAAAGAGCAGATGATGCCTCTGTCGTCCAAACTCCCCAAACCTTTCAGTTTGCCTTGCCTGCCTGTTGTGCTGTGACAGTCTACATGGATACTCAATCAAATGTACTCAGCCTTGAGATTATTAATAATTTTGAAATTGAAACCAACTGCACACAAAAATATTGTAAACCAAATGTTTGAATTGATTCTCTTGGCTTCATACATCCCCTGTCAAGACATTTACACACATTCAATGGCAGTTTTATTTTCAGTGTCCTTGGCTAAACTCTGAGCTCCAAAGAATAATTCAAATTGCACCTTTTTCACACATCTTTATGTGTTCTACATACTAGGTGATTCAGGAGAATTTTTCATAATTTATTAATCAATTTTCACAACCTGATATGTTTCCTTTTCACCCCCATTCAAATCAATTAAAACCTGAAATAATATCTACTACCTTTACTCTTTGTTTATTTGACAAATTTTTAGTGCTAGGCTCCAAGGATGCAAACATTTTCCCTGGAAATTTCCCTGTTCTTAGTACCTTTAATATACCCTGAAATAGGGTGGGACAGGCAAAAGGGAAGTGAGAAGGGACCTGATATCTGAATGATTGCGTACCTTGTACAAGCCATTCTACCTGCATTATCTCTAGACTTCAGTATCACCCCAGGGTCAGCCTACATGTGCCTTTGGGAAAATATGGCTCATAGATATTTATGAATTTTCCTTCAAATTTTAATGCCAGTAGAGTTGGTATATTTATAGTACAAACATTTTTTACCTTGTTAGATTATGTCCAGTCTTTTCTATATGCCTTTCTATAGTTATTTTTTAGTTCTCTTTATATATTCTATATTCTTCCTTTTTTTTAGACATTTCTCATGCTAGCAGTCGAAACAAAGTTTACAGTTCTGGAAATGAAACCCTCCTAAATAATTAGATCCTTGGCCCAGTAGCCATATATGAGTCTTGTGTTCTCTGTTCCCTCACCCAGGACCTCTGGAGCACGTCTTACTCTCTATTCCCACACCAAGACCTGTAAAACGATGGGGCAGATCATACCTGCCCCTCACTGCAGACCCTCCTCAGAGGCAACACTTTCAGACCCAGCCATCTTCCTCTGTGATATTGGCTTCTAACTATCATCGAGGTAAAATAGTTTTCTTCTAAAGCACATGGTTAATTTATGTGTGAGGACTAACTGACATTCATGCGTTTATTCATTCATTCTGCAAATATTTCTGAATATTCATTCATTCTGAAAATATGGTGTCTCTTTTATGTACCAGATATTTTTATAGGTTTTGAGATTACAACTATAAAAAGAAGAAGAGGAGGAGAGAGGTAAAAAGGAGAAAAACAAAATGAGGAAGAATCAAAGGCAGGGGAGGATGAGCATGACAGTTACTGTGGATGTCAGGCTTACATCTCAGTAACTGTTCTACAATAAAATACTCAGAAGATAGGAGCAGACATGCTATTTACCATTCTGCTTACATTGTTTACTTTTGATGATGGTGATGACAATATTCTGGTGATGGGGAAGAAAAAAGATCATGTTCATGCTAATTTCTGAGTTTAGTCATTACTATTTTCAATGGTATCTTATTACATAAGCAGTTGGAAATGTGTACCATCTCAGCTATATGTTAGAGTACCAACCGGAGATGGCAAATTACAGGAATAGTAGGCTTCTGAAGTGGTGATTTTCAAATTTTCTGTGCAGTTGAATCACCTGCAGAGCTTTTTAAAAATCCTAATGCTCAGCCAGGTGTGGTGGCCCAAGCCTGTAATCCCAGTTCTTGGGAGACTGAGACAGGAGGATTGCAGGTTCAAGGTCAGCTTCAGCAATTTAGGGAGGCTCTCAGCAACTTAGTGAGACCGTGTTTCAAAATAATTCCCATTTTATACACCATACCAATTAAGTTGGAAAATCTGGGAGGGCGACCCGGGTACCAGGTGTTGTTTTTGTTTTGTTTTGAAAATCCTAGGCTATTTCAACAGACAAAGTTGAGAGTCATTGCTTCAGAAATTTCTCTCTCAAACTTTAATGTGCCAATCACCTGGGACCTTATTCAATGTAGATTCTGGCTTACTAGACATGGGAGAGGCCCTAGCTTCTTCATGTCTAGCGATCATCCAGGTGCTGCTGCTGCTGCTACTGCATACCACACCCACAGGCTCTGTGCAACACTATCCCCTTGTGAGGACTGTAGGAGCGCTGATCTTTTCTGAACACTAGTTATTTCAAACCCCATTCAGCATGGTGAAAGCATGTAAGTGCTGTGGTCCCAGGGAAACCTTAAAAACACTCCAAAGAAACTCTCCAGCAGTGTAAGCTAATCAGACCATTTTGAAAACCATCCGCTCAAGAACTTAGTGAGACCGTTTGAAAATAAAAAAAATTAGATAGGGCTGGGGGTGTAGCTCAGAGGTAAAATACCTCTGTGTTCAAGCTCCAGTACCAAAAACATAAAAATAAATGAATACAATTTCTAAACTCCAAGGTCATGGTTTAGGAAGTGGGTCTTTCTGGGAGGTGAATAGGTCCACAAGGAGGTCTCCCCCATGAACGAGATGAGTGTTCTTTCTAATGTGTGAGGACACAGCTAGAAGGTGCCGTTTGTGAGAGGCCTACACTAGACAATCTGCTGGCACCTTGACCCTAGGCTTTGCAGCCTCCAGAACTGTGAGTAACACATTTCTGTTTTGTTTGCTAATTTGTTTTTTGTTTGTTTGTTTGGTTTTGTTGCTAGGAGTTGAACCCAGGGCATTCTACCTCCTAGCTACATCCCCAACCCTTTTTATTTTTGTATTTTGAAACATGTTCTCTCTAGGTTGATGAGGGTTTTGCTAAGTTGCTGAGGCTGGCCTTGAACCTGCTATCCTCCTGTCTCAGCCTCCCAAGGACCAAGATTACAGACATGTGCCACCATACCCAACTTCTGTTGTTTTTAAGCTACGTAGTTAATGGTATTTTGTTATAGCAGCCCAAATAGACTAAATGGACTCCCCATTCCAATGCAAGCCTGATTTCTGGGACATGTACCCAGGAATCCTGACCTTCAAGTCCTTTAGGGAGTTCTCTCATCACATACGCAGTTCATGTTGAATCAACAACTAAACCCCTCAGAAGAGAGGAAAAAGCCAGACTTATCATCTCTTTTTGGAACCCCATCTTTGTAGCTTCTTTATGTCCTAAATATCATTTTATAATAATTGAATAACCTGAGGCAGGTTATTCCTCTACCTGGTAGGTCATTAAATGAATGATGAAAAATACATTTGTGTGTGTGTGTGTGTGTGTGTGTGTGTAAGTATGGGGGCCTTTAGAAATAAAATATCCTGTTCCAAAGCAATCATCTCAATTTCTTTGTGTGTGTAGTATGTTTGTGTGTGGGGGGGTGTCCTGGAGATTGAACCCAGCGGCATTCTACCTCTGAGCTACACCTTCAGCCCTTTTTCATTTTTTGTTTTGAAACAGGGTCTTGCTAGGTTGCTGAAAGCCTTACTATGTTGCTGAGGCTGTCCTTAAACCTGCAATCCTCCTGTCTCAGCCTCCCAAATACTGGAATTACAGGTGTGTGTCACCACACCAGACTAATCGTCACAATTTCTTTCTGAAACTTGTTCTAAACTATCACTTAAACACCTCCCTTCCCCACCTACCTCCAAAAATTTTATTCTTGAAATATATTTTTCCTATTTGGATTTTAAATTTATTTGAACCAATGTCCTTGATTTTTCTTAGATTAGAATGTAGAAAAAAAGAGAGAGACCCAACAGTCATCAAAAATGACTGACATGTAAAATGAAAAAGAAATGTAACTATTTTAAGAAGCAAACCTATCTTTCTGCAAAGTGAAGAAAAATATGACTTTGCTTATTAGCCTTTCAGTTGGAAGAGTCCTGATATGAATCCAAAACATGTGCATGCACTTGCAAGATTTTATTTTACTAGTACAAAATCTATAATGTGGTCCTATGTGCTGTGAATTGGAGACACCAATAGTAAATGCCCGGTATAAAGTCAGTGCATACTAAATCAATGATTTTAATGAACTTGGTCTTCGACTGTGAGTTTATTGTATAGAGTGAAGCAGCTTTTGAATTGGAAGTAGAGTTGGTAGGAAAGTGGAATAAGAATGTATTTTAAAAAATTCCCCAAGGTGCTTATTTTCAGAGAATTAGAGATTATAAGTCACTTCAATTGATACATCGATTAAGGAGACTGAACCATTAGAAAGGCTATTTTGTCTGCAATAACATAAAAACGATACAGTTTAACATGTATTTTTTTATCCAAGCAGACTTTTATATGTACAATCACAACACATCCACCCAAGTTATCTCAATAACAAATATCAGTAATTTTGTTCATCTTATCCCAAATTGGGTCTTAGATGAATTCGATAATTCAATGCTATTCATTCCAGCTCTAGTCAACTAAGACAGTCTTTTAAATGGAAATAAAAATACATCTGGTTTTCTGTTTATTTCTGTGACTTCATTAGTAATAGTAAGAAGAGAATAAAGTTGAACGGGCAGTGTGACAGCATCCAGAACACAGCAAGCTCACAATATGTTATTTTATCTTCTATTTCTATTGAGCATTGTAAGACTTATTTCCTTTACTTAGCAACTAATTAGATATGTATGTAACACCCTTGTTTTGCAAAGAAAAATTCAAACACCTACTATAAAAGTTTCTCATATAAAGCAATGTTTTATTATATGAGTCAACTAAACTTGGCCTTTAATCAATGCTTAATGAATTTTCAGAATAGTGCAATAGTTTTCAATTACTGCAGTAACAAATGACCACAAATTAAGCAGCCTCAAGCTACCTGCATTTGTTAACTGCCAGTCCTGTAGTTGGACGTCTAGAGACACAGGCCCTCTGCTTGGTGTTTGGCAGTGCAGGAGGCAAGGAGTAGGCAGAGCTGTTTGTTTGTTAGTTTGCTTGTTTTTCCTGGAATCTGTATGGGTGAATTCACTTCCAGGGTCATCTAGATTGTTGGTAAATTCAGTTCATGCTCTTACAGGACTGAGGTCCCCATTTCCTTGCTGGATAATTGCCCCATGAAGTCCGCCGTATGCCGATCACATTTGCAAGGTAAATGTAATTTCCCTTTTTGCCATGAAGCATAACACAGTCACAAGTTCCATGGACTAAGCCAGGGGCATGTTGGGAGGAGTATTCTACCTATCAGTTAGATGGATCAATGGGTTCTGAGACAATTAAGCTTACCCTGTGAAAGACCAACAGCATGATACCTGAGTACAGACAAGGAAGCTGAAAGGGGAAGAACATATTAGTATATAAGAATTCCACTGCTTCATGGAACAGATGTCATGTGAATTTTCAGAGATTTTACCTTTCTTTTCCATTATGTACTTTTATTACTAAGGCCTCTTAGAAATTCTCTTCAGTTGAGCTAATAAACATTTTGATATGTCATGGCACTTGAGTGTGCCCTCAGTCAAACATAAGGTACAATAAAATAATTCATTTCCGTCATTGAATTGTGTTAGATCTCTTATCTGAAAGACTCTTATATGCCAGCATATATTCAGTTACTTGTCACAGAAATCTGTGCATTCATGTACTAAATGCATTTATAAATGAGACGAGTGTGTTCTATAGTGATTTTTGTAGGAAAATAAACTTTTGTAGGGCAAGTTTGAAAAAATCAAACATATGCAAGATAGTTACCTTTCCTAAATTTGAATGCGGAGATCATTCATTGCAAATATTTTAGGAAGAAGCTAAATACAGGTTCCTGAAATTCTACTTCTTGCAGTGAATTTTAACTGCTACTTACAAGAAAATCTGTAAATCAAATGAAACATTTTACTGTTGGAAAAAATGATTGAAAGAATCATAAACAGAAATCTGTCTCAACATAAATCAATAGTGTTTTTTAGCACCTGGTTTATGTTTAGAACTGTCCACATTCATTTGAGTTTGAAAATATTTAGGATTTTAAAATTTAACTTCAAAAATGAAAATAAACCTACTGTCCCAATCTAATGAAGCAGTAGGATGAAGGAAGAGTGTGGGTGGGTGATTCTTTTTAAAGGGGAAAAATATCCTTAGGATATTTTAAAATAATCATACTTAATTTTAGAATTAGAAAAATTTCAGGTTTTTTTCCTTGCTTATTTTATTCTACCTTTAAAATAGAATGCTTTTTTTTACCCTATGAATCATGTAGAGTTACCTTCTGTGGAGAAATTTTTTCTTCATAATGAATGTGTGTGCAGTAGTTTTATACATTAACATTAAAATGTCCTCTCATCCTATCTTCTGCCAGATATCATAATATTGAAAAATAATATTACATCATATTATTTGAAAGATTTACATAGTAACTCTCAAAGTTCATTTTATACTCTATTAAATCCAAACCTCACATTACCAAGAAATCACATGAAAGAAAACAAAATCAATTTGAAGTAATATAAAGTATATTTGTAAAATAAAACTAGTCCTATTTTTTAAATATAGTGGCAGGATTAACTTGTACAAAGGTAGACTTAATGGACATAATTATATTTTAATTATACTCAAATGTAAATTTATGATCTTTTTGAGGGGAATAGCTGGTTCACAGTGCTATGTGTATGTGTGTATATGTAAGAAACAAAGAAATATATATATATATATATATATAAATATCTTTATGTATCTCTTTGATACATTATGGAATGTTGGACATGGGAGCTATAGGGAATTCCAATTTTCCAAATGAGTATTAGAAATACATGTTTTAAAAATCTTTAAATTTGTCCATTCTATTCACAAACATACATTCAATCCCCATATTCTAATTCATGTATATTGTAAAGACAAAAGCCTTCCAATAATTTTGATATTCTCCTTTACTTACTTCCAATCTGCACTACATATTTCTAAGTAGCAAATTTATCTACCATAATGCTTCTTGCCTCTCTTGTGTAGAGCCATAGATGGAGAGTAGACAAAAGGAGGGGCATCATACACTGTGTATATGAAAGTTTTTACTCATTCTTCCAAACTACAAAAAAATTCTTTAGAGGAAATTCTTTGGAGGAAAGCTTACTCCTGTGCCCAGCACAATGACTTACTTGTAATAGACATAGCCGAAAGTTAATATAATTAGTAAATTAGCGGTTAATATATACAGTATTTCTTTTGTTGACACCTCAGGGCATTATATATTAAACTGTAAGGAAAAGTACAATGATCCCAAATTCCTTTGGCATTTAAAACATTTGTGACTTAGATACTTCTTAATATTCAGTCATCCTGGCTTTACCTTTACTTACCTTAGCATCCCTAAGCATAATCATATTATTTAAAGTTTTTTATACCCAAAATGTTTTAATAGCTCTTATTTCCTGTATTATGATTCCTAATTAGCTAATGACAAGTGTGTTTTCTTTTTTCTGCTTTCTTTCTTTTGTTTTTATTCTTTTGACCAACATTTCTCTATTCTAAATTCCAAATAAATCATGTCCCTTGAATCCACGTTCAAATCTGACTTTTCTAAATCATATATATATATATAATTTTTGAAAAAGTAAATATTTATTCCCATATTACAAATCAATTTTATTGTTTTTTCTTCAGGGATTATAAAATTCTATTATTTATTCTCTTAAAGTTTTTAAAACTCTTTTCTTATAACTGTTATGTTTGTCAAATATTTAATTATTTTTCTATTAATAGGGTACAAATTTCCTCAATATAAAAATTGGATCTTTTTCCCCTCTAAGTGCAGGGAATACATATGATTCTTAATTTATTTTAATAATTTATTTTGGTTGACCTCATGTTTAGATGAGGTTTCATTTCAGAGAATTTATTTTAACACCTAGTATAATGCATTTGTAAGTATGAATTTGGCTAACTTTCAATAAAGGTAAAATGAATGGATGTGCTTTAGGAGAAAAAATTGCAGGGAAAGTAAATCTGCTAACCACTTCAGTAGAATTTTAAATATTTCTTTAATTTCTGATCGCTGCCTTCTCAATCTAATACCCTCTGTTGTAACATTTTTTTCTTGATATCATATATCTTAGTTTCTTCAACCTTAAAATGAGGGGGGTTAACTAAGTTATCTCTAAAGTTCTGTGGTTACAAAATTTAAATTATAGTGCTGTCCCTCATGAAACTTCCAAAAGAAAAAGGGCATATGACCTCATCATGGGGAAAAAAGAAATAAGTGTCTATGAAATGCACAATGAGAATAAATATGTTAGAGTGTGTTCAGCATATAGGCCTTTAATCTAAAAATCTGCTAATTTTAATGGTCTTTTCTTGTGTAATAAAGATATTGGATGAATACATTTAATGGATGAGTGAATAAATATACTATTAGGACCAACTCATGGCACACTTTTTAATTCCAGTAACAATAATATCTAATATTTGTGGAGCACTTCATTTGGCAAAACATTTTTCTTGGATTATCTCATTTAATTTTTTAAAGTATACTGTGATATAGAGTAAGTTCATGATTTCCACATACGGGTTTTAGGAGGGGAAATTAGAAGGGAGGACAAGGGGACTTTTTTTTAAGCTGGGACTGTCTACAATATTCTTTTTTACATCTACTAAGATTTCACAGTGAATAATAAATTCTTTCTGTTAAACAAGAAGACTGAAGCATAAGATATATTAAATGATTTATTTTTACCTAAGAGTGTTGTTGAACCTCAAGGCCTATTTACTTCTTGGCTGAACAAGGCCATGTTTCTTAAATCTTGTTCATAATTACCTGTAATATCCACATCATTCTTTCTTGGTCTTCACACCCTTGAAATTATATTTATACCATGTATTATCTATCCATTGAAATTTTCTTATATTTTTCATAAGTTTTCAACATAACCCTTTGGTATGAGATGTGCATTATTTTAGTACAGCTACAAGCAAAATACTGCAAGTGCCTAGGATAAAATATATAGATGAGGTCAACCTCATTATGACTATCTACCACATGAACACACAGAAATGTTTGTTAAATTGAAAAGAATTGACAGTCATAAAGATAAAATAAACTGGGTAAATTAGTATCTTTATAATTCCATCTGTGTCATAAAACCCAACATTAGAGAAGGGCATTATTGCTCCAACTCTTTCATTGCTGATTTAATGTTTAGTGAATGAGTTCCGTATCCCTTTCAAATTTGTAAAAATGGGCTTAAAACAAAAATATGAAAACTATCTACTTTCTAGTCACCGTATGTGTATTATTTCCTATAGTATAACAAGAATCTTTATCAGCTAAAATTTATTTACCTATATATTATATGCTGTATTATATCTTTCTTATTCTTTCGTTTAAGGCCCTGTCTTTCACTTAAATTGTCACTAAACCTTCTAACCAGTAACTTTTAAAATCTCTTTACCTCACCTCTTTAAGCTTATTGTTAATAGTTTCTTTTATTCCTTTTATCCCCTCAACCAAAGAGGACCACAATATTGTGGCTCTTCAAGCATGACATGCTCATTCTACATCTGTGCCTTGCACACTATTCCTTTCTTCTCAAATGTCCATCCCTCTCCTCTGCCCATTTTCCCAATTTAGATATCACCTCCTCTGAGAAGGGTTCAATATAGAAGTTACTTCCATGGGAAGCCTTCTCGAACTTTGCAAGATTGGGTAGGTCCTGTTCATGTGGCAACCAGGGAATAGACAATTGTATTATCATAAACAATGTTTTGAAATTTTATGTTTTCTTATTGGCCTTCCACACTATAATGCAAGTTCATTAAGGGACTCTGTCTTGTTCTCAGTTAAATCCCTGCTAATTATGGATACTAAAATATGTATAGAAGAATGTTTTAAATCACCACAGTGTTTTTATTTCTTGACTTTAATGGGTTGTCTTAAAGTCCATTCACTTTTGTTTTATGCCTTTGTTTTATGCATTCCCAATTTAGGAGTTTTTCAAAGGAAAAAAAGTGCTAGTATTTTAAGAACAATTGTGTATAAGTGACATTTGAAAATGATAGACTATGCATGTATGTATGTATAAAATGTATGTATGCTATAAATGTGTGTGATCTTTCTCATCAGAAATAGAAGTTATTAGGAAAAACATTATGGTAGAACTTTTTTGCCCAGGAATTAGGAATGGTTTAAATTAATTGATTTTTTCTTCTTTGACTTCACTTGCATGTATGTCAGTTCTCTTCCTTTCAGTAAATATTTATTGATGACTGACTTGTAAAGGCAGAGATTGTACAAGTCAGCGAAAGGACATTTTGTAGCAACAGACTTTTTTTTTTTTTTTTTGCAGTGAGCCAATATATCTTAGAGCGAAGCAAGTGCTTTGATATTGGTGGCTCTGGCCTCCAGGAACTGAGGTTGCCCCATGGAGTTAAAGAACACTACATGGTCACTTTTGAACCTTTGCGACATTGCTCACTGTCTGTCAAACATCAAGACCCTAGTTAGTCCTTCCCTCCCTTAGGAGAGATTGGAACCTGAGTCTTCAGGAGAGAATTGCTTAATTCTTCCTTTTATAGTTATCAACTTAGACATTTTCTGGAAGCCCAAATTAGAATCTTTGTGTGAGAGAGATCTCACTGTAATCACATCAACTTCAGACACCTACTTAACACTGCTCCTAGTGATGATTTCATAATGTATTATTTCATAGTACAATCATACCTGATGTTTCATAAAATGTATACAGAACATCAAAACACTAAGGAGTTGGATTTTTGCAATACACTAATACTACAAAACTGTTTTAAAAGAAGTGGTTTTTATTCTTTTCCTTTTTTAACCATTAATGATAAATGCATAATTGCCAGAACCTTGTTTTTTTTTTAAATAAGGCCAGAAAATCTAGAGTAAAATAATGTAAATTGTTTTTTCTTCTGTAGATGAAATCGCTGTGTTGGTTTTAAATTTCCCAGTTCAAATTAATGAACAATTTTCTCTGTAGTATAAAGATTTATTTTGCAGTACAAAGATCAGAGCAATCTCTTCTTCATTATTGGGCAGGGAGAACTCACTGGTTCTCAAACTGTTAAATGGATATTAGGGTTTTTAATGAATGGAACATTTATTTTTGTGCCAGCTCAACTAACAACATTGACATGATTAGCATACATTTTGGCAACTGTTCTAGCACAAGGTGTTAGTAAAAAGGGGCTTTTTATCTCGGAGTTTAGTTTTCTTGAGCTTTCCCTGTTATTAATGTTTTTTATGTGAATGAGAGGTTATTGTAAAGGAAATCCTACCACAAGAAGTGATTCAGAAATACATCTTTTTATTAAGGTTACAGACATTTTTCATGCTGGAGATGAAGTTCATACTCCAAAACACATGAACCTTCTTCAAATTTAGAAATGAATAGAATCTTTTTTGAAAAAATTATACTGATGGTAAAAGTCAACGCATTTATGGAGGACTTATTTTTTATTAATGGTGATACTTGCATCTCATGTAGTTTCTTCTTTAAATAAGAAAAATAAGAAGCAAAATATGACTGGAAAGGAATGGGTTTCTCCATTGCTGTACATCAGTTATGAATGAAAAGTTTGGGGGTTAAATGATCTTAGTCTCTTAGTTCATGTGTCTCCTCTACAAAAGGAATTCACAGTAAAAGCAATATATATTTGTAACAAACACTGCTTCCTCCTATACTATTTAGTTAAATTCTCAAATTGAAAAGAAGGAAAATGAATTTATATAAATCCAAAAGGACTTGGGTGTTTGCACTGAATTCTTATTTTGTGCAATGAAGTTTTACCTTAAAAATTACTTAAAACTATTTAAACACAGCTAACAAAGGATTGGCTATAAGTATGTGGGAAAAATAAAAGTTTACCATTGATATTAAATGCATGATAAGTTAATTTGCATGTGTACATGCATGGGTGCAAATTCTCATATGAACTTATATTAAACATATAGGCATCCACTCTACTGGATATGTCTATTACTACACCCATATTTAATAACTTACCCAATGTTTAATTGAGTAATGAATTAGTTTAATATAAACTTTATCACAGCATAATATTACAGTTTACCCACATTTAATCCTAAAAACAGATGCCAATAACAGGCACTTCAGTGGAAGAACAAGCCCATGTTCAAATATAAAATGGTAAAAATGAGAAAGAAATTATGAAAATATATACCTTTAATTTGCAGACATATAAACACTTTTGGTACAGTCCAGACACACATGATGCCAAAAAGTAAAATGACCCAGTTTAAGCTAATACATTCCTTGTTTCAACAGATTTTGCTATATCGCTCATATAAAATAAAACTTCAGCTCACACAATGAATTAAAAGTAATAAATCAGTGATGAACCTGTTTTCTTCACTGCAAAAGATTTAGTAAAAGCTAAATTTTCAAAGGAATCTGCTGCCGGGCTTACAAATAAACTCTTGGACCTAATCCAGAGCCAAAGAAAGGAAGCCAGAAATGGTAGCCAACGAACCCCAACAACAACAAAAAGGAAATATAACTTTCATAAAAATTCCCAACTAAAACAACTGATAGTGAACACTAGCTTCTAGAATAATTCCATTTGAATGTGCTTTTTCATTTCTCATGTGATGGATGAGTTTATGCATATAAAAATTGAATATATAACCCAAGTACAAAGTACTACTGACAAATTGTAAAAGCACTAAGATGTCATGGACACCTAAGAAGCAAAACTAAGGATTGAGACATTTGTTTTCTTCTAGCTGTTTTTCTTGGGCATAATTTCTAGTTACATTTTCTATAAGGAAAAATACATATATTTTCCCCTGTAATCATAGCAAGTACAGTGGTAAAGCAAACAGGAAACAATTTGACTACACAGAAAGTAAAATACTTTTCAACAGGTCAAATTTTGTAACACATGGCAATGTTTTTATCCTTGCTAAAAAGGAATTGCACTTCTTTTTAATGCCTTCTTTTCCAAACTACGCATGATTTACCTATGAGGTAATAAACATTCTGTTTACAGATGCATTTCTTTTTTTCTTATCATATATTTAAGTAGGGCAAAATTCAATTTACTTTCATTTTATATTTACTTAATGTTAAAAACATATATTTAAAATATACTCTCATTAATTTCATGTACAACAGTTCTCCTGTACAATACCTCAAACAGTTCCCTGCAAAGGAGCAGCTGATGCCCTCTTGTGGTGAAAGGGCTTTTTAGATTAAAAAAAAATACCATTTTCCTTACCTTACTCCCAGGTTTTATCAATCATCTGCTTGGTGTATGAAAGCCGTAAATCATGTCCAAGCTTTTTTATAAATAACAATTCTATAGCTGTTAGTACTAATTTTCATTTAAAAATTCTGTACACATTTTATAATCTCTGAATTTGAATTTAAAAACCTGTAAACAGCTATTTACAATATAGTATAAGTTATAAATTAGCCGTCCTTCATTGGAACTGCCATCAACACACTCTTGTCTGGGTGAAGAAGATTATCCAAAGTCAGGTAAAACATCTCTCTGTGCTATTCCACAATGAGATATCAAATGTTAGAAATATCCATCGGTTTCCTCTCTCTCATGTGCAAGTCAATTTTCCCTTTTAGTGGAATTTGTACTTCCAGGTTTTCATCTTCCCTGTGCTGCTTTCTCCCTTTCCTTAAACAGATGTATATGCCCATCCCTGTCACTAGTGTGATTGAGCTTAAGCTGATGACAGATAGAGCTACTAATGTGGGCATGCAGGACACTGATTCTACCTTCCTCTGTGTTGGTTCTATCGAGATCTGCGGTTCTTTCTCCTCTATATTAATCTCTGGTTCTTTTCTTAAAAGGCTCTCAATGTAACTCTCATTACTGACAGTGTCATTGACAAATAGGTTCACCATGACGGTGGAATGAAGAGGCTCCGGATAACCGTGATCACTCACTTTGACCAACAAGCGATGTAGTCCATAATCTGTCTGCAGCAATGCCTCTTCCAGGGTAATGTTGCCAGTTTTAGGATCAATCCTAAAGGATTCAGGTCGAGGGCCTCTTCTCCCTATGATGCTGTAAGCTATAACAGCATTCATGCCTGTGTCTTTGTCAACAGCATAGACCTCTGTAACGGGAGAGCCAGGGAGAGTAGAAGGCAGAACCAACAGATAAGACATATTAGACTGAGGAAATAGAACAAGAGGGGGGTTGTCATTGATGTCTAGAAGGAGAATTGTGATTTTTGTGGTAGAGGAGAGGGCAGGCTCACCCCCATCAACAGCTTCAACCCACAAAGTATAGGAGCTTTGCTGCTCTCTGTCTAAAGAGACTTTAGCTCTCAACATGCCCTTTCCTGTATCTATGACAAAGATGTCACTCTGGTTCACTACTGAGAGGGCAACCCATCCATTCCGCCCAGCATCAGCGTCTGTTACGCTAATTACTCCAATTTCACCATATCCTGGGAAGTTTTCTGGCACAAAAAAGCTGAAGTCCTTGTTGATAAACCTAGGGCTGTTGTCATTTTTATCCAACACTGTGAGGGCCACAGTGGCTACTGATTCTCTGGGTGGCTTCCCACAGTCAACAGCTCTGACTGTGTACCTGTACTTTTCTTTCTCTTCTCGGTCCAGCTGAGTAGAAACTGTCAGGATTCCTGTGACACTGTCTAAGGAAAAATATGATGGAGCATCAGGTCCCAGGAAATATAAAACTTGACCTCTCTCTCCACTGTCAGCATCTGTAGCATACAGCTTAGTCAAAAAGGCATTGGGTGCATTGTTTTCTTCAATGGTGAGTTCTATCAAGGGCTGAAGGAAAACAGGAGCATTGTCATTGTCATCTAAAAGTTGTACTTTAATGATTCTTTTGACGTGAAATCCCTCAGAGTTCCAGGCCACCACTGCTATTTCGTAGAACTGCTGTAGCTCATAGTCCATGGGCTTTGTGGTCTCTAGCAAATATTCATTACTGTATGGTTTGTAGGGTGATAACCTAAATGGCCCTTCCCCATCCAGGTAGCAGTTAACCTTGTATTTACCTTCCGGATCTCTTATGGTAAAAAAAGCAATTGGAGTGTTAACAGGTTCCAGTTCTTTCAGGTAAACGACACCGTCTATCTCGTTTGCTATATAACGTGGTACGATTTCAGGTGGTCTGAAGATGACTTTGATGATGGACACCAGGGCAGTGATGACAGCAGGGATGCAGCCCGGCCCATTAGCAAGGATGGTGAGCTTGTGTGTTTGTAGAGCACTTCCCCCAATCTTACTAAAAAGTTTAATGACCCCTGTAGTTTCATCCAAGTGGAATAAATCCTTGGATTCTTGTGGAACTTTCTGGCTGTATGTGTATGTGATCAGAGCATTGGTCCCCAAGTCTCTATCCACGGCCTGGACAGTTGCAATTGGGGTGCCGACTGTAGCATTCCCATATACAGTGACATTGATTTGAGAGTCAATGAAGAGAGGGCAATTATCGTTAATGTCACTTATGCCGATGGTGAGAGTGGCGCTGCCCAACAGAGGTGGAGACCCACCGTCTTCGGCTATTATGATGCTCACATACTGGTCCTGGGCTTCCCTGTCCAGTGAACCCATGACAATTAGGTAGGGGGTGCGCTCCCCATTCTCATTCTCCTCCACGTCCAGGGTGAACATGCCATGGTAGTCCAATAAGCGATAGGTCTGCACCCCATTCGTGCCTACATCTGGGTCCACTGCAGGATGCTCAATGGCCAGCCGGGTGTTTACAGGTGCATTTTCCGGGACCCAAACTGTGATTTGGGAAACTGGGAACTGTGGAGCATTGTCATTGATGTCCCGAATGGCAATTTTCACCTTCACAAACCTAAAGTATTCCTGAGGCAGGACCAGCACATCCAAAAGTAAAAGGCAAGAGTCCGAGGAAGGAGAGGAGATGGAAATGCTGCCACCCCAGGCGGCCCCTCCACCCCCTTCAAGACACAGGGCCTCTCTGTCAATCTCCTGTGCAGAAGTGTGCAACTCCCCAGAGCGGTTGTCTAGGGTCACGTACTGGCCGCTCAGTCCCCCCGAGGCCAGGCTGAACGAGAGCGGGGGATTCCAGTCCGTGGCCGTGAGCTCTGGCTGCGGGGACTGCTGGTTCTGTCTCCCCGCGGCCCGGGGCACCAGCCGCAGGTCCTCAGCCAGGCTGCCAATGAGCACGCCCGCCGGCAGTCCCTCGTTCAGGCTGTACAGAAGCTCGGTGGCCCGGGTGTAACTCGCGAGGCAGTTGAAGGGTCCCACGAAAAGGAAAAACAGGAACACATGCTGGAGTGGAGGGAAGGGAGAAGGTTCAGTACACGCACATGGAAATACCGAGATGAGAGTTAGAAGCCAGCGCGCCTGGGGTTGTGCTGCCCCCATCCCTAGGTCCAGGAGCAAAAGCTCTGTCAGAATGGGGCCAAGAGGAAACTTGCTGCAAATGAGAGGTCTGTGGTTCAACACTATCTCCAAAACTTATTTTTTTTTTCCTGCTCATTTTCTGTTACCCACTTCCTCCCATCCCCATCACCACCCCCATCCAGCTAGCGTTAAAAACCCCAAACCAGAAAACGTCCCTGGAAGGAAACACGGCATAGTGAAGGCTGGGACTGCGCAACGCGACTGCGAAACCCCCTTCGCTTATGGGGAAGGAGGGGCTGGTACTGGAGAATCCCCAGAGGTGGGCGATTCCTCTCATGGAAACGATTCGGTCATTGGAGTCCCAGAGCACGGAATGTGTTACATCCCTTTCTAGGAGGCCACTAGAAACAACAGCAACAGCAATAATAATAATATGGAAAACGCGACAAGGCACCCGCACCCCACCTGCTCTCCCCTCCCCCCCCCGCAACGCTCTCTGTGGAGAAAGTGATTTTTTTTTTATTTTAGCATGCACATAAAATCAAACCGAAATGATATGGATCTTCACCTCCTACCAAGTCCTCCTCCCACCTCCGTTAGGGGGAAGAGAAGTAAACGCGGAAAACCATTATGCAAAAAACAATTTGTCAATTGCAGTGGACAATCAGACAGACGCCCGCGGCAGCAGCAGGAAAGGATCGCCAAACCCCAGCATCCAAAGCGGTTAGAGCGCACCCTCAGCCCCTCCACCTCATCTGACTACCTTTCTGCTTCAGAAACTTCCTCTCCCGACCCAAGGACTCCGCTCTTTCTTGCTGAAATGTAGACACATTACCGCAAACTCTTTCCCTCCCCCTTATTCTTCCCGTGAAGTTTGGATGAAAGCGAAAGACTGGGAAAACCCTCCCGGAGTCGGAACTGTTTCAGAGTATCGCAACTTGCGGGGTGGCGGGTCCTGAGGGCTTACCGGCAGGCTCCTGGGGCTGGTGCTGCTCCTGGGACGATGTAGATGCCCCATATCCAGGCGCGGGTGCCAGGTCGCCGGGCGCCAGCTCACTGCCAGGGCCGGCGAGCTGCGCGCACTCCCTCGGCCGCGCATCCCCGGAGGCTGCAGCCGGCGCTGGCGGGAGGAGGGCGCGGGCGAAGACACGCCCTCCCTCCTGCGAATCGCTGGGGAACTTCAGCCAATCGTCCCCGGCCTGTGGATTAAGGACGGGGACTCGGGCTGAAAGGCGAGGGGCAGAGCACACACAGTCTGTCCAGACCGCGCCAGGTGAGCCCGAGGGGGCTTGCCTGTGAAGCCTGCGACGAGGTGCGGCGGGGTCGGGCGCCCGAGCGCTTGCCCACCGGCCTCCCTCCTGGCTGCACCGTCAGAGCCCAAGTCCACAGGTTGCTAGCAAGAGAGGGAGAATTACAACAAATAAATAAGCCTGCGTTTGTATTCGAATGCAAGAGAGAGAGACAGAGAGCAAGTCGGCGCCACGAAGCAATGACAGTCCCCCTAAAGCATGCTCTGCTACCAGTTCCTCCCAGACACTGGATCCGGTAGTGTTTCCCAGGGAAAGAAAATGCACTTTTCTCAGGGGAGTCTCAACTTCTTTGTAACGCTCTTGATCCACAAAAACAAATATACGAATTCAGTGAAGTGTTGCCACAAGTTTCAATTTTGATTTTTCGCTGTTGGTGGCAAAGCCTCTTGCACGTTTCCTAGTTGTAGGTGCAAGTGTCTCTGGCTGTCTGCCTTGTGATTATTAGAGGCAGCCTCAGCTTTTGGTAGAAAGATAGGCCAGGGGGAAAGCGGTGTGCCTGTGTGTGTGTGTGGGGGGGTAATAACAAATGATTCTTTTTAACATCTTTCTCTATGCATTTAAAAGAGGGAGGGTACTCACTTAAGTCTAGGTAAAAAAAATTACTTTTCAAATTATTACTTTTTCTGTTTTCTTTTTTCTTTCCTTTCCTTCTCTGTCCTCCTCCCACCCCTGCCCTCAGTGTCTATGGGGCAAAAGTGGCCCTTTAGAAATAAATCCTGGAGGAGTGTGGTACAAAATGTTTGTATATCCCTTCTGGCTCTGACCCTGAACAGCTTTGTGACTTAGAATCACCTAACCTCTGGGCTGGTTTCCTCATTTATAAAACAGGGCTGGTGGGAGACTCCACTGTATCAAGTCTGTGAAATACTTTCTGACCTGCAGGGCATGCATAAGTTATGGAAGAAAACATTCAGCCCTTCCCGGAGTAGATCTTTCTCTTCATCACTAGGTTTCCAGGTATCCCCTTCAACTGCTTAACATAAAACCTTGCCTGCTGAATGACCAGCAACTGAGCCTAGAACATAAAAGGGCTTCCTCTTGGGTCAGAGAAATCTGAGTTCTCTCTGCTTTCCAAAGGAGCTAGTTTAATTTTCTTCTACTCTCTGCTAAGTAGAATATAAATTGTTTGGCTGAGCTAATTGTTTTGCTTCTGACCCTTCCTATTTTCTCCTCATTTCCATGAATCCTAGTGACAAAGCCCTAAATATTGACAACACACTACATCAAAACACCTGGTGTGTAACAGCTTGTGATTGCACAAATGGTACTATACGTGGGGTTGACGAACAAAATAATATTCCAGATCCAACATATGATATGAACCTGGCTCATAAAATAAGCTCCCTCAAGTTCTTTTCAGTAACTTTAGAGTCCTGATAAAGTGGTAAACTGACAGACAAGGGGATGTGGGCATCTGGGTCTAAGGCTGTTATATAGCCTGGAAACAAACCACAGCCAGGGACGCATGATTTGCCACTCCTTGCTTCCACTGCCAGTCCTGCCTACAGCTGAGCTTTGACCAGTATTTACCAATCTTTACCAAATATTTATGTTGAGGTTTGTAGCGGAAACATACCAGATTCAAAAAACCAGTACAAAGCTTTTTCTGAAGTGTGTTTAATTTATGTCTTCATGCAATAATAACCTTAGCTTTTAGAAGTTAGGGGCACATGGCCAGAGTTAGGCAAACCTGCCAATGGTTAGAGAACCTACAGTCTGAAGTAATTCTGTATCCAGAAGATAGCGAATGCATTAGCCTGGATATCCCCACACTGCTTGTGCCTTCTCCAACTGGTTAAGATAATTTTTATGTAAATAGAGGAAGCCCTTTTGTAGATTTTATTTTGTATAAAGAAATTACACAGGAACTATTGTTTATGAAGCATACTGGAGTAATATCTCTTTGTATTTATTTTCTCAATTGTCTTAAATTGTCTCTGGACCCTTAGGCACCGTTTCTCTATTTTGCAGTGAATGCTGTAGGTACAGATGCACTTTATAAAGTGTCCCTCCAAAGCCAGGCATGTTGGCACATGCCTGTAATCCTAGTACTTGGAGGCTGAGACAGGAGGATCACAGATTCGAGGACAGTCTTGGCAATGTAGTAAGACTCTCAGTAACCTAGCAAGACCCTGTTTCAAAATAGAAAATGAAATAGGGCTGCGGTGTAGCTCAGAGGTTGAATGTCTCTGGGTTCGATCTCAAGTACCACCAAAAAAAAAGAGGTATCCTTCCCACCCCATCGTGGCAGAATCTTGGTCTTCCTGCCGTATCCGCCAGATGCTCCCTATAGAAAGGGTTATTACTGCTCCTTCCCTTTGCTAAATTGAAAAGAAATTAAATCTGTGCATTCAATCATTTCCCCAGTGTTTCTAAAAAGCATGAACAAATGAACTATAGCAAAGGCTTTTCATATAAGTTGAAATACAGGAATTGAAGGCATTCTGGAACTAATGTTTGGAAGGGTAATAATAACCACCTTTGTTTTAAGTTACTATGTTTGTTGCAATGTCCTTGAATGGAAATTTGTCATCAAGATTGGGAGATCTTGGCACAGTGCTGTGTAATAACTTATATGTCACATGTCAGACTTTTAACTAAACTACGTATCATCTTTCCTCTTTGAAGATCTAAGCAGAGGTTTCATGCAGCTTTATCCTTTTTAATTGGGCTTAAAAAGGAGTTAGAAAAGACCAAATAAGCTTCTTTGTTCCTATGCACCATCTTCCTGGGCTCTGTGAGAGCATTCCCAAACTCCCCCTCCTCATTACACCAGCCCTGTGACCTACCATCTGGGTCACATATTTCTTTCTAAAGATTATTTAGAAAGCTTCTGTGGTATTAGTCCCTTGAAAATAATACTTATGAACTTCTCAGATGTCTCAGTTGCTCTGGGCCTGCTTCCCAGGTGTTTTGTAAGAAATGATCTAGATGAATAGTTAGATTATATGCCTCCCAAGCCTATTTTTTTCTATAGACAAGGATACCAACCTGATACAATAGCTGGCACTCTGAAATGTGCTGGAGGATTTGCATTCTGTTCTCTGGGTTGTTGCTAAATTCCTGTGTGATGTGATGTTAGGCAATTCATCACATCTCTGTTTCAATTTCCTATAAAAATACTCCCATATACTCCATGTACAGATATGCGTGAAGTGGCTTACCTCGTATCTGTCATCAACAGACATTTCATGGTGATACTCAGGTTAATTTGATTATTATTTACTGCATTATATCACTAAAGATTAATAATGTACTTTGTTTACTGCAGGCCTTCTCTTGTGATTTTATCTCATAATAAATATGTGAGCATGCTTATATTTGTCTATCGATGTACCATATTCAAACTGTACATTTAATAAACATACACTAAAATGTTTAAATTTTTGAAATGATATGCTTTACAAGCAGCTTTAATTTGCATTTTAAAATTCTTATCCTACAATTTAAAGTATTATTGTTCAAATAGATATCCATTGTGATATGAGACTCTAATGCACCAATAAAAGCATGTTAAAAAAAAGCATTCAGATAAAAAAATAAAGTATTATTGTTATTATTAGTTGGTAGTGGGGATTGAACCCTGGGTATTTTTCCAAGCTATACTCCCAACCCTTTTTATGTTTTATTTTGAAACAAGGTCTCATTGGGTTGCTGAGGGTCTTGCTGAGTTGCTCAGACTGGCCTTGAACCTGTGATCCTCATGCCTCAGCCTCCCAAGTAAAGGGAGTACAGGTGTGTGCCACTGTGGCTGGCTGAATGTATTTTAATAATAATATGGTATCCACAAAGTTTCATATCATTAATATACACCCAGATATTTAAAACTATTTGAGCCATAAACCAATCATGTTCTACTTAAGATTGAAAATAAATGTACATTGAGAATGTTACCTTATTCTAAAACCATTTCATTCATTTGTCCTATTAATAGAATATATGAAATCAGAAGTCCCTTTTGATAACTTCTATGTATTTGTGTATATAATATCTATATTATCCATGTACATATATGTGAACAGTGTAAAATAGTCCACATATAATATAAATATATTATAATATATAATAGTGAAATGTATACTATGTAATTGAATAATATATGTTTTCTTATTCTGATTCAGTAAAGAAGGTTAAAGAATGTTCACATTTAAAAAATCAATACAATATTTGAGAAACAATGAAATGACTATTTGTTGAGAATTCATTATATTCTGTACAGGCTTCTCATGGTTTACATGTTATTTACTTAATCCTTATAATAGTTTTATAGTGTAGTTATTATTTTGCCAATTTTACAGCCACACATTAGACACTTGCCCAGTGTCTGTGGTGATCAAACCCTCATCTGTGGCCTCCAAAGTGCATGATTTTTCAACTCTGGTACATCCTTCTCACCTGAATGGGTGGATCTGGGACCTATGTATATTTAGTGTATTTCAATTCAACAAATATTTCTCACTCATCTACCATAACAACAGCAAAAAAATTACAGAGGCACAGGTTTCTTATATGATGTCTTTTTTTAATATGATGTCATTTTGAAGTAAAAGTTTTAGTTCATTACTACTTCCTAAATGTATTCATACACATAGACACAACTTACCTGTGTTTGGCTAGCAAGTTTGTGGACTGAAAATATATAGTGTGGGCATGTTTGTGTATATACCTGAAAGTATTGCGAAATTCTAAGTAATTTTAAGGACCATGTAGTTAGCCCTTATTTTACATATTAGTTAAGAGAAACAACCCACGCAGAGCTTCTTCAATTTTTCAAAACACTTTTATTTCTTAAAATAGTACTAAAGTTTTGTCTCAGGATTGTCTGACACAAGAAGATTATTTAGGAAAACAGCATTTTTTTCCATCTATTGCTAGGATCAAAAGTCTTGTAAGCATTACTGTAAACACTGACTTCTATCTTTTATACTATTTCATTAATTTTTCAAATTTGCAAATACATTTAAAGAAATTAATTTTTAGACAAATTATTTTTCAAATATATCAGGCAAACTTTTAAAAAACCATACTTCATCTTCTCTATATAACTTAGAAATTAATTGTGAGACCAATAGAAAATCAGCATATTGGTTCATTTGCTAAAAAATCTGGATAGTTAGTTTAGTAAATAAATATACATTTATACTACTTTTATGAAAAGTATGCTAATAACCTAAATGACTGCAATACAAACTTGTATTCTAAAACATGTACTGCTGTACTGTGTGACTAATAAATGAGACTTTTATAAGTGTTACTCTATTCTAATTAGTTTTTTGTTTAGAAAATTTGTGTTAATCGATTTCACAATTTTTTTCCTTTCCCTATATATACAGAACTCAATTAGCATCATTTTAATAGGGATAAGAATAGCTAGAAGAAGTCACTAGAAAATCCCAGGTTTAATTTTAGCTAACATTTTCAACTTTCCCTCCTTCTCAAAATAAATTTTAAAAGTCATTTTCAACTCATTTGAATTTCACATTCTTTTTTCTCACTTCTGGTAGAGGTGATAATGAGTAGTGAAATCATCAAAAGAAAAGGTGGTGGGATTGAGGAGGAGAAGAAATGAAGGGCATGGAAAATCCACAAAGTGGATCAGTAGTCGCTGAATAATGAATGGTTAACTAAATGCAGTTTACTGATGATGTATATTCCTTCCTCCCTGGAGCCAGTCCCCAGGAGACTTGAAAGAAGGGAAAAATACTGGCTGTGCATAGAATAAAGAAATCGTAAACCCTATAAATTAGCATAGAAATTAGGTCAGGGCCAAAACAAATCCATTGGAGGAGAGAAAGAATTTTGAATTTCCTTTTAGGGCACTGTCTTTCTTCAAATATCTATTCTTCATTCTCAGAAACTGAAGTGTTACATATGGGAAAATTAAATGAAAATTTATGCTCAGGTAATGTTTTTACATAGCTCTTTGCCTGGCTTTATAAAATCTCTTTTTTATTTTATTCTGTGAATCTAAGGTGAGATTATTAAAAACTGCATGGCAGTTCAGATTTCAGTGTGTGTGGTACATAAAAGCACTGAATGTGTGTTATAGGGTCAGTGAAAAGTTTTATCAGTGTTGTAAGAAGCCAGAATTTCATGGTGGTATAGCTGTGATAACTAGCTGCTTCTTTCTGGATGTCTTTTTAGGAAGAGATTAGAGGTTGCTGACCTCAATTTCATTTACTGCTAACAGCTACCAATTATTGAGCACCTAACTTTTTGCCAGGTGCGTGGTCGGCATTACCTCTAATCTTCCCCAGTTCTCTGCAAGTTAATGATGACAGCATTTTACAGGTGAGGAATCGGAGGTTCTCAAAGGTTAAATAGGTTGCTTGGGTCACACAGTTAGGAAGTGGCTAAGTTAAGATTGAAAAAGGAAAAAATTGAGATGATTTGTTATAATGTTAGTGAGTCATTTTTGTATTAAGTGGACATACAAATATATTCACTGAGGTAAGCACATATGTTGAATATTGGATATATGCTCATTACAAACAATGCATAGAATCTGATCCTAACAGAGCCATATTAAAAAACCAAACTTGCCAGGTGTGATGGTGCACATTTGTAATCCCAGTACTTGGGAGGCTGAGACAGGAGGATTGCAGGTTCACGGCCAGCCTCAGCTACTTAGTGAGGCTCTCTGCAACCTAGTGAGACCCTGTTTCAAGATAAAGAATAAAAAATAGGGCTGGAGGTATAGCTTGGAGGTAGAATGCGCCTGGGTTCAATCCCCAGTACCACAAACAAGCAAACAACAAAAACAAACTTCCTGGAAAACTAAATAATTACGGATTTCACTAAAAAATGTACACAAAATATATTCATGCCAGAATGGGCATTTTCTTCTACCCAAATTATTTGGACCGTAGAGAAAAGGATGTGGACTTTGTATTTTCATTAGCTATTTAGAATTAAATGGCAGTAAAACATTTACTTGGTAAAAAATAATGTACTTTCTGAAAATAAAACTAAATATCCCAACTGCCTCCCAATTCTTAATTGTAGATGATATTTAAATTTAGTCAAGTTGATATCAACTTTATTTAGAATATAATAATAAGTTTTTTGTGGATTTCTCCATGTTATAAATAAATTATTAATTAGATTTAAATAGAATTGAAAATGAGACTTGGTGATGCATGCCTGTAATCCCAGTACTTGAGAGGCTAAGACAGGAGGATTACAGGTTCGAGGACAGCCTCAACAACATACTGAAACTCTCATCAATCTAGCAAGACCCTGTTTCAAACCAAAAACTAAAAAGGGCTGGGAGTGTATCTCAGAGGTAGAAAGCCCCTGGGTTCAATCTCCAGTCCAAAAAAAATTTGAGTGCTGGTAGAGAAATTTTATTAATAACTTTAACTATTCATGTTTCTTACTATTCAAATTAAGTCAAACAAGTATAGATAATATGAATATTGGTATTACTACACTAATATTTATCACTGCCCAGAATTTAGAGCTTGTGCAATTCAAAGCTAAGAAGAAGAAAGAAATTGAGAAATTTATGTGGGAAGCAGTATTTTCATGAACTGAAAAGGATTAAAAATCCCTTGAATATACCCAAACCATGGGATATTTTGCATACAGGAACAATTTTTATTATTCTAGGTGTGCATATACATGGTCTACTTTCTTCAAAGGAAAAAAAAGCATTAAACTACAATTACTGCCACTTCCATATTCCAGTACCTCTTGGTAAAAACTTGAATCTATTAGAGTCCTATCAGAGCTTGTGAAGCTATTCAGTAATGATCATAAAAGGCATTTTACACACAGCATACACCAGTCATAAATCTGTGAAACCTCAGCAGGTATCCTTGCTAGCTGTGAGCAAGAATATTTTAGCACTCCTGTGGGATTTCGGAATCAAAATTGATTCCAGGTGCCATCTCCACATAACTGTATGATATTTAAAAGAAGCTCTTTGGGGCTAGTCATGAATTCTTCAAATCTGCATCATTGTCAAAGCCTGTCTTAGGTGATACACAACAGTCTACAGGTAACCTCCTTAGTTCCACGGATAAAGTTCGGCAAGGTGGTGCACACCTGTAATCCCAGTAGTTGGGAGGCTGAGACCAGAGGATCACAGGTTCAGGAAACCTCAGCAATGTAGCAAGACTCTCAGCAACCTATAGAGACCCTGTTTCAAAACAAAAAATAAAAAGGGTTGGGGATGTAGCTCAGAGGTAGAATGCCCCAGGTTCAATTCCTAGTACCACAAAACCAAACAAAAACCAAACAAACGCTCAAAGCAGCAGCATGCAGCCTTTTTTATTATTAAAAAGGATGCATTTTCACTCACCATTTATCATAAAATATTAGAATCATTTAGTCAGTTTTATATCTTTCTCTCCCCTAGGTTTTGGCAAGTAAATGGCATATTCCTTAGAAGTTAACAGACACGGATGAATGGTAGAAACAATATAGAAGGCGTCAGGCTCTTGATCTTGTTTCTACTGCTTTCCTTATGAGTCCATCACACATTTATAGTTCACTTTCGCTGACCTCTGTGACACCATAGACACTGTTCTTAATTGTGCTTTGTACCTTATATCTCTGGCTATGTTGTCTTTGCTGGATTTCTTTGTTCTTCTTTTCACCTTTCCTGTTCCTAGGGGTTGAACATAGGCATGCTCTGCCTCTGAGCTTCATCCCCAAGCCTTTTTATTTTTTGTTTTGAGACAGGGTCTTGCTAAGTTTCCCAGGATGGCCTTGAACTTGCAATTCTCCAGCCTCAGCCTCCCCAGTAGCTGCGATTACAAGCCTAGGCCACCTCACCTGACCCTCTTTTCACTCTTTTTTTCCTGTGCTTTTATTGGTGCATTATAGTCTCACATCATAATGTAAATCATGTTGACAGTGGCATACATGCACACAGCATCTAGTGACCCCCCCACCTCCCCATTTTCCCTCTTCCCAATACAGAGTACTGAGATTGACATTGGTATATTCACATATGTACACATAGTCAATGGCAGAATTTCCAATGATGAACCTTAGACTTCCCCTTCCCCTTCCCTTAGACCACCTCCCTGGCTCCACTGTTTTTCCTCCATTATCTGGAGTCCCTCTGGTATCCCTATACTCCCTAGCTTGTGCATTTTAAAGAAAACATATGTCCCTTTCTGTGACTGGCTAATCTCACTTAACATGATGTTCTCCAGGTCCTTCCATTTTCTAGCAAATGACATAATTTTGTTCTTCTTTATTGCTGAGTA
>PVJS01007460.1:37176-56115 GCA_004027185.1 Glis glis
CATTGTGTGTATTTCCCATAATTTTGTAATCCATTCATCTGTTGATGAACACCTAGGTTTGTTCCATAATTTGGCTATTGTGAATTGTGCTGCTATGAACATGGGTATGCATATATTACTGCAGTTCTCTGATTTCAGCCCCTTTGGAAAGATACCCAGGAGTGGTATAGCTGGATCATAAGGTGGATCCATTCCATGTTTTCTGAGGAATCTCCACACTGATCTCCATAGTGGCTGAACTAGTGTAGTGGTTATCATGTTTTACTCACTCTGCATATGGAAATGTTTCTATAACACACACACACACACACACACACACACACACACACACACACACTTATGCTTATAAGCATAGTAGTTACTGAAAGGTAGTTCATTTATTTCTACATCCAAACTATTATGAAACCAATAACTATTAGCGCCATCTGTTGGAAGAAGGCAGAATTGAGGTTCCTAGCTTTGTTCTCAAGTATCAATGCATAGAGGACTGACTGTTCTTGGAGCACAGCAAGTGGAGAAAGCACTAGGTGGAATAGGGAAGCCTCAGATAGTGGAACGAGAGTGGCAAAATAATGATAACAACAACAACAACAATAATAATAACAACAGCTACTAGGTTTTGAGTATTCACTAGGCTAAAATATATATGCATGTGCACCTGAGTGTTATATATAAATTGTCAAAATAGTCCTATAAAATATGCATAATTGTTTCCAATTTAAAATTTGTAGACTATTACTTAAAATATTATACCTTATACAAGATCATACAATCATAATTTCAATCCTCTCAAGCATTACCTCAATTCTGGCACTATTATCCTGAATATACTATGCTATACAGTTCTACAGGCTGAAAAATCTAATTTAGAGAAGGTAGAAGGATAGAGTATTTTCAAATCTCAATTCTTAACTCTGATTTTTCCAGGACAGTCTATTTTTAGCTTATTTTCCCAGGGAATTGTGATCTTTCCCTCTTAAGCTACTGTGGTTTAGATAATAAAATATGTGGTCAACTTAAATTAACCATATTTACAAGATTGGTACAGAAAATCAATGTGCAATGAAAATATAACTCTCACAAAGATGTCCATATTCATGTGGCATGGTTACTGCACTTTTATCTCCCTGAAGATAGGTGGAAATGGGAAGCAGAAGAACCAGAGGTGTCAAATTGTAAAATGAATGGAATGTCTATTCACAGCAGGCTGAGCCTGGAAGGATCTAGCCAACGGAAATGGAATACTTCCAGCCATTTGGCTTTGCCTCCTTCTGCAATGCTCTGTACTTCCATGCATACTTCCTCTGGGAACCTCCTTTTGTGTTTCAAAGGCTGGCCAGTTTGTGACACTGAACACATAATTTCTTTAACAGCATAGGACATTTCTCAGGGTATGGGAAGCCAGAGGTCTGGGAACCATCCTGGTTCACTGAAGAGCACTTTCATGCTTCTGTTCCCCCAGTGTATCAAATCAGGGGACAGGGAGGTTTTCCTTATTTCCAAGGTAGGAGAGGGGATTTCACTGTAGACTGTGGGTGAGGACAAAGGGAAAGAGTTGTTTGTGACACTAGGCTTGGTGACCAAAAAGACCTGGCTTCAATTCTTCATTCTACAAGTGACTAGTAGTGTTTCCTCGAACTTTGAACTCTGAAAACTTTTTTCATTTAATCTATCTGTAGAAAATTTTAAGCATTTACCATTTGCCAGATGCTGGTTTAAGAACATTATACATATTAAAAGTTTAATTTTCACAATCATCATATGAGCTAGGTGGTGTTATCATCATTGTTTTCATGTAAGACCTAAAGAGGCTATGTAACTTGCCCAGCTGCACAGCCAGTAGTGGAGGACTGAGAAAGGAAAGGGGGCCCGCTGCCTTTAGAGCACTAACCCACCCATCCCCCTCGACTTTATCCTCAACAACAGGGTTCTAGTACACACCTACCTCTTGGTCTAGTGGTACAGATTTAAAGAAGAAAATGTATTTAAAATGTTCACTTCAGTTCTTGACATAGAGGAAGTTCATTAAATGCTCCTTGTAATACTACTAACTCCTTAATCCCCTTTCCTTCTCCTTGCCATCATTTTCATTCAAATTAGATCATGATTCTTTTTATTTTAAGTACACCATGTAATTACTGCTATTTCTGTACCTTTCCCAGACCATTTTTCTTCAATTAAAAATGCCTATATTGTCTGCTTTTTTTTTTTTTTTTTTTTTTTTGCAGTACTGGGGATTGAACGCAGGGGCGTTCTACCTCCGCGCTACACCCCCGGACCTATTTTTTTATACTTTATTTTGAAACCGGGTCTCACGAAGTTGCGGAGGGCCTCACTAGGTAGAGAGAGAGACAGGGAGAGAGAGAGAGAGAGAGAGAGAGAGAGAGAGCTGAGGCTGGTCGCGAACCCGGATCCTCCAGTCTTCGCCTCCCAAAGTACTGGAATTACAAGCGTGCGCCACCACGCCCGTTTGTCTGTTTTAATCCACTTTTGTGGCACCTTCATCCATATCAATTTTGATTCCTAGGAGTTTGCATTTAACCTGGAGATTTTCACATTATTTTATTTATGTTTCATTGTAAGTTTTTGAATGTCTTTACATGTTCTTCTATATAATTTCTGGGCAGCATAGAACTTACTCATGGATTTGTCAATGGATTTTACTTATTTTCATGTTTCCTGATATGTTTTAATAAACATACTTCTGGAATTTTATTACTAATTTGTAATATAACTAGTAGTGTGTAAATGTACTCATGTACAATATGCAATGTACGGTGAACAGTGATATTACCACTATGAATATAGTTTAAATTTTATTTTCAATATGATAAGCCCAAAGAGCATATATTATTGTTTTTGTTGAGATACTTATAATTTTGTTTTAATTTGTTGTTGCTGTTATACTGGAGATTGAACCCAAGGACATTCTACCTCTTAGCTACATCTTTAGCCCTATTTTATTGTTTTATTTTGAAATGGGTTCTTGCTAAGTTACCTTATGCTGGCCTCAAATCTGAGATCCTTCTGTCTCAGCCTCCCAAGTACTGGGATTATAGCGATGACCCACTGTGCCCAGCTGAGACAGTAATTATTTTGAAAATGAAAAAATGTCTTCCATGTTTTTCTTTTTGGGAGAATTGATGGTTTTCTTATTGCTTTATTAATAATATGGGTGCTATTTTTCTTTCAAATGTTTCATAAGTTTCTTAAATATTTGCTTTATCTTGAATTGTATCTACCCAACTAAATAATAAGATGTGTATGGATATGATAAATATAGACCAGGCAGATAATCAATTAATTTGCTCAATTAATTATTTTTAACGTGCTAGAAGCAATAACCTCTTAGACGTTTTTATTTTTTTAGTAAATATTCTTAAAATGCCTTGAGTGTCTGCCTGTTTAGATGGTATCTGCCAAGACACTATTTTAATGTGTATAATAACATATTAACAAAAAGGTTATTTGTTTTATATATTATGTAGCTCTCTAATGTATGCACAAATAACTTAAAATATTATTTCATCAGAGTTAATATATATTAACTTTGTTCATGGAAGAAATAAACATTTTTTCCAAATTAAGTATATTGGAAACATCACATTCTCATTTTAATACCTGCTAGAAGGGCCTCCTAGCATCCAGAGACTGTTGGCCCATGAGATCTACTAATCCATTTTTTTCTTTCCTCAGTTAAGTTCTTCCAAGAAGTTCAGCAAAAGACAATAAACTAAAAGTTCCTGGCTCCTACATAAAAAATATCCCTTCTTCTTTGAGAAACTGTTCTTTTCATATTTGGCTCTAGTTTAAAATGTGGGAGCAAGCAATGGAGAATGCAGAACAGCTATGACAGACCTTGACCTAGCTGTACATATGTCTCTTCCACTTTCTTATTGGCTAGGACTTTTACATCTCTCCCTTTCAGTAAGAAATTTAGTCCTCCTAGCTTCGTATGGTGAAGCATGCAAGTAATTTAAGCTACTCAGGAGGTTGAGGCAGGAGGATTGCAAATTCGAGGCCAGACTAGGCAATTTAGCAAGGCCCTGTCTTAAAACAAAATAAAGGTTGGAGGTTGTAGCTCAGTGGTAGGTTGTTTGCCCAGCATGCTTGAGGCTCTAGATTCCATCTACAGTACAAAAAAAAAAAAAAGAAAAAGAAAGAAAAACAAAGAAATGCAGTCCTCCCCTGTGCTCAGGAAGAGAGTAATCAAATTTGAACACTTATAATAATTTCAACAGAAAGTATAAGTAGCTTGTCCAAGGTCATGCTGGTAAATGTGGAACTGGAATTTAAACTCAGCACTCCTTACAACTTCAGTATTATTAATATTTGGTAAGAAAACATCAAATGTTATTTTGTGTTCTTGTGTTTTGTTACATGTTATGAACTTATTTCATTTAGGAATAATTTATTCCAAATATCCATTGCACTAAAAATCAATTTAAAAAGGTTTATAAAAACAGCTTTACTGTCATCTGATAGCCATCCATACATGAGTGCAGCCATTGAGCATGGTATCAGCCAACACATATGTTTGTATGTGTTGTATACATATATATGTATATATGTATATATATATGTATATTTATATGTATATATGTGTATGTATATATATATACACACACAACATATTATACATAGTATATAACCTGAATATATAATATATAGCATATATATTTATATGTATAATAAATAAGAACATATTATATAATATATACATTATATACATTATATATATATACACACACATATATATGATATTTACAGAAAAAAACATAAAGTGAAACTGTTCCATTACCTGTCATGGTATGCCTGATTTTTTAAAGAAAGATGTCTTAATTGTTCATTCTCTTCATATTTTTAAATGTCATACTATAAACTGTTACCTTATAAGGTTATTAGCCAAGAAAGAGGGTAAAGAACTCAAAATAGTCCATCTGCATTGAGATGATAGAAATTCTGTTTCCTCAGCCTGCCAAGCAAACTTAATATTTAGTAACTCTAAGCATAAAAATACTCTTTGTATAATGTCTTACATAAGCAATAGATAAATTTTAGGCTTTTTCTATTATGATTTACATATACTTTTCAACAGCTATACAGAAGTTTGATTTTCCTAGCCACCTCTTCAGTACAAAACACAGGTTGTATTTCAGAATGGCTTCTTGTTATTGTCTGCTCAATAGAAAATAATATTAGGAACATAAAGTATTGAAGAAGATGCTGAATTTCTTGTGGGAATGGATAAAAGTGCTCTCTGGTGTGTTAAACTCACTCCAAGGACTGCTTACTGGATAAAGAAAGACATTTTATTGCCCCCAAATTTCAGGTACATATAGAGTTACAAATTTCTGTATATCTGCTAGAAAAAGTAAATACAGCAATGTAATACAGAATTTATAATCTTGAAGGTTTTGTGTTTTGTGCCTAGAGACTGATGTCTTTCTTTTGATTTAGACTAAAATCAATGAATTACAGTTAGCAAAATACTGAAAACATGGGCTATGATGTAATTCTGTATTTTATATGTTTTATATAAACATATAAACCCTTTAATAAACTAAAATAGAATTGATTTAGGCAAAATCAGATTTGGTTGACCTGTATAATTTGCAAAGTTAGAATTATCTATTAGAATCTTATACACTTAGGTATCTTATACACTAAGGTATCGTACTTCCTTAGTGTACGTCTCATGTTTTAAACATCTCAGGTTATATACAGAGGAACTAGGCCTAGAAAAATTAAGGTCATATCACTAAATAGTTGAATAAAGGAGAAGCAGGATATGTTGACTCTATCTCTTGTTATCTTACTATGTTATATATTTATCTTCAGTCTTTTACTGAATTATTGTAATGATAAATTTTCAATTGTGGATATTATGATCTTTTTATAACTAAATATGAACATGTTTACTACATATGAATTAAATAGCACAGAATGAGCAACAATAGTATTGAAACAATGCAAAAATAAACTTACACAGGTATTTATTAAAATAGAAATTTAGTTGTGACTTCAAGGGGCTTAATTTACTTTCTCATCTTCTTATTCCATGAGGTACAAAACCATTTTAGTCATCTCAAAGAAGAAATACCCCTTGTAGAGTCTATGAGATTATAATGCATGGATAATTACATACAATAGTTTTATTGCAAAAATATATTTACTTAAAATCTCTACTCTTTTGTACCAAAATAATTTTTAATTTAAGATTTAGTTTTTTTTATTTTGATATTTGTTCAATAGTATTTGATATTACTATATTCTTTCAGATAGAGTATTAGTAAAATATTGTTCCAAAGCAATGGGTTATAGTAGAAACCTTTCTACTTTTAACAGTCACTCAGTTTATCACAATAACTAAAAATAGATCTAAAATATTGTATCGAACTTTACCTCTACTTACTCATAGATTTCTAATTTTTTGAGAAGCATTTTTAAAATTTTATGTTTACAAAGCCTTATTTGTAATTTTTGGTGCCACTACAGCTTTAAAAAAAAAGTTATAGCCCAGTGCAGTGGTCCTGGGATTACCCAGGACTTGGGAGGCTGAGACAGAAAATTCAACAAAAAAAAGCAACCTATTCAGTAAATGGGCAAATAAACTCTACAGACAATTCTGAAAAGAAGATAAACAAGTGACCAAAAATTATATGAAAAACAATTCAACATCTTTAGCCATCATGGAAATGCAAATCAAAACTATGTTGAGATTTTATTGCATTCCAATTAAAATGACAGTCATCAAGAATACAAATAACAATAAATGTTGCCAAGCATATGTGGAAAAAGGAACTTTTTTCCACTGTTGATAGGAATGCAAATTAGTACAGCCACTATAAAAATTAGTAAGAAGGTTCCTCAGAAAACTAGGAAAGGAACCACCATATAATACATCTATACCACTCCTCAGTATTTATCCAAAAGACCTAAAGTCATCATGTAATAGATATGCGTGCTTACCCATGTTTATAGCAGCGTAATTCACAATAGCCAAGTTATAGAACTGGCCCAGATGTTAATCAGCAGATGAATGGATAAGGAAAATGTGGTGTATATACACAATGGCATTTTATTCCACCATAAAGAAGAATTAAATTTTGTCATTTGCAGGAAGTTGGATGACACTGTAGAGCACAATATTAAGTGAAATCAGTCACAATCAAAGAGTTAAAGGTCATATGTTTCCTCTCATATGTGGAAGCTAGAGTGAAAAAAAGGGAAAGAAAAAGGAGGGGGGTGTTTCATGAAACTAGAAGGAAGGTCAGTAAAGTAGAAGAAGGTGTGGAGGAAGAGGGAAGAAAGGGAGGATACTGGGATGTGCTTGGGAATGAAATTGATCAAAGGGCATAATGTGCATGTAGGAATATGACACAATGAAACCCACTCTTCTGTATAACCATGTGCCAATAATGAAAACAGTTTAGCATTGGCTAAGGACATTTACATATGTAAGATAGTTGTATTTTTATTTTTTTAAAAAGGGAATTATGAATGTACAACTCAGTCTAACAGACTAACCCTCTCATTTATCTGGGAAGAAGACAAGAGTTTACTAAGTGGATAGTGAGTTAAGTTATTGCTTTTTCTGAATTTACTTCTGTGTTACATTATTTCATGTGGCAAATATTACACAATGTATATATGTATTGACAAGTAATTATAGCAAATATATTTTATATATTTTATAGTATGTTATATATATTTTGCAGAAATTTGTTCTTGGACACAATATTATAAGAAGTCCTATGTAAGAGTAAGTTTACTTTTTCCCAAAGTCAAAAGATTATAATTGGAATTAACTTGTAATTCATTAACTTGATACTAAAGAAATCCAGGACCAGGTTATATAGAAAAGTGAATGATATTTAGAGCTCTTTTCTAGAGGCAAAAAAGATAACAAAATGATTATAATACCATGTTATGTGAGAAACACTTGCAAAGTGTTTGTGGAAACATAAAAGAAATCCATTAAGTCCCTTAGAATTTATGGAGACAAAAAAAGTGTCTAGCACTTAAAAGTTAATAATATTACAAGCCAGGTACAATGGTATGCACCTGTAATCCCAGAACTTGGGAGGCTGATAGAAGAGTATGGCTGGTTAGAAGCCATAGAGGCCAGCCTCAGCAATTTAGTGAGAACCTCAGCAACTTAGCGAGACCCTTTTCTTTAAAAAGAAAATGCTAAGTACATTACAAAAGAATTTACCAGGCAGAAAAGAGGTAGAGTGGGCAGCATAGCTAGAGATGTCCAGGGCTGACAAAGCAAAGATTATATTTTGAAGCCATAAAGTAGAATTGTTGGATGGGTTAATAGCAGAGAAGAAAACCAAGATGAGAGTCTTGTGTCTCTCATTGTAACACATTTGGATGGTAACCAGTAAGGAATTGAGAAAATTTCAAGATGATTGTGATTTCTATTTTGTTTATCTTTAGATGATTGTGTATGTATATTTTTTATGGATGACAGGGAACAATCTGTTGAGTTTATTGAGTTTCATACTCCCTATTTGAAAAAGAATTGTAAGAGTGTTTAGAACTACAGACCAATATCTAGAGAGAGGTGACATTTAGAGATCTAGTTATATGTGTACATAAAACCACTGTAAGTGGCAGGTGAAACCATGGACTTGGGGAAATCATCTATGGATTATCGCAAGGAGGATAAGAGAAAGATTCAAAGGCCAAAATCTGGATTATGATAATCAAGAAGAGTCAGCCATGAAAGGCTGAGGAGAAGCAATCAGAAAGATGGGATTTCAAAACCAGGAGAGAGCAGACAAAAGAAGTAAGCATTAAGTTGAGAATAAAGGGTATGTATAGTTAACAGAGTTCTTATATGTCAGATACCATCCTGGCTCTTTACATTCATTATCTCATGCCATCCTCCCAATAGTCTTATAAAGTAATATGTTATATTTCTATTTTTCCAAATAAGGTGAATATACCAGAGAATAAATTTGCTTAATGCCATGCATATCTAACATTAGAAATGCAGTTCAATTCTGGTATATTTGACTGCACTTCACACTATAAAGAACAGAACAAGAATTGATAATATCCAAAGCCAAAAAGTAATCAAATGCAAGTTAGAGACCAAAATTGAAAAAGAAGTCATTACATTTATCAATTAGTAAGAGGGAGTTTGTTGTATTAGAAAGAACTCATTAGGTTTTGGGGAAGTTATGGAAAAATACTTTATAAAACATAACCTGAAGGTAAGAAGGTCACAAAGACATTTATAAGGCGAAGATGATTAGTAGCCATGATGTGTATAGTTAGACAAACTTTGAACAATAATGGAAAATCTACTTACCATTTCAACATCAAAAAATATTTCAACATCAGTGTTTTCTTCCAATAAATGTAAATAATTCTCAATTTAATTTGGATGGATAAGTTAAGCCCTATAATAAAATCTCCTGTCACCATGAGGAGTGTCTAGTAGAAGCTAAAGTCAGAATAATATTTGCTATCTCTTAATCTATGACTTTGCTGAGTTCAACTTTTGAAGAGTGAGGCAAATAGAAACGAGATTGTGATATGCTGAGGAATAAATGAGAAATACCACAGTAGTAGAGATAATGAATATAGATTATTTTTCTAAATGTTTGACAGTGAAAAAGATTGAATTAGGGATGTAGTTGAATAGTAGGGTGGGAATTAGAGTAGGAAAAGGTTTATAGAATATATATAGAGAGAAATTGAAGATAGAAAAGTTGATGGAGCAATGCCTTCAAGGAGGTCTGATATGATTAAGTTGAAATCTCTGAAAATGATTGGATTTGTGTGATTTCCCTGATAATTTGCTTCCTTTCTTCCCAACCCCCTTGAAAGATAGGTATTGGGAAATCTTGAGGTGGTAGTGATATCGGCCCAACTTTTAGGATATCTGACAGGGGTCACTGCTTCTACCACTGCCAGCAGTGTGGCTAAGGGCTAGTCGATGCCCCCGGAATTCATTTATCCATTTGTGCAATAAGGTAGTTGAACTAGAGAATTCCTAAAATCCTTTCTTGTTCTGACTTCAGTTTTGATAGTGTCTAAAACAGGTCCTTCTCAAATTTTGTACTTACCATCATTTTCTTTTCTCTTAACATCAATCCCCAAATATTTGGAAATTTAAAACCAAAACAAAACAATGAAACAAAACCAAAATAACCACATATCTTGAGGTTGTGTTACAGTGGTAAGTGAGGAAAACTCACAATCCTTTGTCTTAATGAATCTGGATGTTTATGAGCTAATGATATGTATTTATTGATATCAGAGATTTTTCCTTCCTTTCTTTCTCCAGCTCTTTCTCCCTTACTTCCTGGCTTTCTATCTTTCTTTCCTCCAAATCCTAGCAAGGTAAGCTATTTCCTTTTACTTTTTGCACTACTCACTACCTAAAAGAAAACTTGATTCAGACACAAATGGCACAGAAATATTTTGAAATAGGAAATAGTGAACAATATTGGATGAGGAACATTTAGTAAATGGAAAAAACTAAAAATATCCAAGAGAGAAAATATCTACTTTTGTGTTTTGATGATTTACATACCTAAGTTTTCTTTTAGCAGAAAGCAGAAAAGTGAATGTGTAAAATATCTTACTATTTCACATGTTAAGTACAAATATTTAACCTTTTAAAATCAACTCTAAATCCCAAAATATTTTGCTTAGAAATCTACTAGAGAAATTACCAATGTGTGCATGAATATTTATGCAAACTGGTTAAAGGTTAAACAGGAAATATATTTAGGTTTCAGTTCTAGGAGACTATATCATCTGGTAGAATTTTCAGTGCATTGATTAATTTATCAAATCTTTCCTGCATCTACTACTTTCAAAGTTCCAAGATCAACACTGAAGATAAAATCATAAAAATGATACCAAAATATGTACTGAGTATGATCAGGCAGTAGACAAAACCAAATGAAGAGCACAAAGTTCTTTAATCTTGATGAAGGTGGTCTTAATTAACTAAATGAAGCTTGATAATGTCTTTCTTCATACAGAAAGCATGTGTAAAATTCTACCTATGCCTCCAAATTCTGAGTAAATAGAATTTATTATTTTCCAAAATGAAATAAGTAGATAAAGTCATTCCTTTTTTTTTTTTTTTGCAGTACTGGGGATTGAACGCAGGGGCGTTCTACCTCCGCGCTACGCCCCCGGCCCCATTTTTTATACTTTATTTTGAAACCGGGTCTCACGAAGTTGCGGAGGGCCTCACTAAGAAGAGAGAGAAAGAGAGAGAGAGAGAGAGAGAGAGAGAGAGAGAGAGAGAAAGAGAGAAGGAGAGAGAGAGCGAGAGAGCTGAGGCTGACTGTGAACCGGGATCCTCCGGTCTCCGCCTCCCAAAGTACTGGGATTACAAGCGTGCGCCACCACGCCCGGCCATTCCTTTTATTCTACATGTTTAAATTAACTAGCTGATTGGCTAATCTCACTTAACATAATGTTCTCCATATCTTTCCAGAAGGGACATATGTTTTCATTAATATGCGCAACTTAGGGAGTAGTGGGGACAAAAAAGGAACTCCAATGACAACAGAGAACCCTCAGTGGTGCAAGAGAAGGGGTACAAGGGAAGGGGAAGGGTAAGAAAGAAGTGAATCTATGGAATTACTGTCATAAACAATGTGTATATATGAGATTATACCAATATCATTCTCAGTGCTACATGGGGGGGGCGGCGGGGGAAGGGACACCTAGAGCTGTGTGCATGTATGTTAACACCAAACTGATACTCATTGTGATGTGAGACTACAATGCACCAATAAAAACATAAAAAAATAATAAATTAACTAGCTGAGCCATTTTATGGGTGGAATATTTTAGATAATTTTGTATATGGACACTAAATATCAATTTGCTACTTTTTTGGTACTAGAGATTGGTCCCAAAGGCACCCTGCTGCTGAGCTATACTCCCAACTTTTTTTTAAATTTTGAAACAGGGTCTCACTAAAATGCTAAGGGTCTTGCTCAGTTGCTGTCCTTGAACCTGCGGTCCTCTTGTCTCAGCTTCCCAAATACTGGGATTATAGGCATGAACCACCACTTCTGGATCTAATGAATTTTTTATTTTAAAATTTACCCAATTTCTTAAACAATGGAATAGGAATACTACAAAAATGTCAACATGTGTATTTCTTCACACGTTACTCTAAAAATTTGCACTTCCACATCTTACATGATTTTACAGTTTCTTTCCTACTTTAATTCTATGGTTACTGCCTGTTGTATAAGTACACAAATCATACCCCCATAATTCAACTTCATACATAGTTTCACACATATGCACAGTCATATTAACACACACAAACACACACACACTCAAAATACATCTACATTCAAATGCATCCACATTTCTGCCTATAGATAATGATTTTTGATAAAATAAAAAGATATACAATTTTCCACAAAATTATTTTATTGCATTTCCAAAAAACATCATAAATTGTAAACCAAATGACTTGGTTTGATTTGGGGGAGAGTTTAAAAAATAGATCATTTTAAAAAGAAAAATATTAAAATAAAAATATATTTAGATCTCCTATCCCATGAGCATTGTCTAGTTATTTTTTAGGAAGACATTCAAACATAATAATTATGTCTGTATTGTGCTGGGGAAAAAATCAAGTCCATGATACAGTGCTAATATGATACTGCTGAAATGCGTAATACCTTGAGTCTTTCATGCTGTTTCTTATCCTATCGACACAGGGATGGCACTCCTCTTCTGGCCAGCGTGGTTTTCTCATGGCTTGCAACTACTGGGGATTCATCAATATTTAAAAGTTGTGCAAATAAGTTCTTCTTCACTCTGTGTTATGACTCAAAAACTGAAGTTGATTTTTCCCCTTCCAGACTACAGATGCTCTCATGGAAGATTCTATCGCCTGCAGAGAGGCCCAACACCTGAAAGGCCAAGCCCTTGACAGGCGCTTCTCAGAACACAAGAATAGGACTCTGCCATTACTGTTGCCTCCAGCTGACTACTTGGGCCAGTGGACTGCGGACTGCACCTTGACCATGATGGCAGCAACAGGAGAGGTATGTACATCAGAAAGTTTTCTTTTTCTTCATTAACAAGCTTCCTGACAATGTTCTTGCAGTTGAGGGTGGTAGCAGTTTAACAGTTTACTGTAGATCCCCTAAAGCTGATAGTGTGTGTAAATAGTTTGTGTAGATATTAGTGTATTCCACATATTTGGGTGTTCTGTACTATCTCCTAATTTCTTTTCACTGGAAAAAAAACATAGTAAATGAATCTGCATTTCATTATAACTTCTAATTTTTGTTTTCTTTTTGTGAAGTGGACAGGTAATATTTAATACATATAAAGTGGTGGTGATAGTCATCTAGAAATAGAGATATAATTTCTTACAAAATATATCTTATTTTTGAATGATTCCTTTTGGTTTAAACATGATTCAGATAAATTATTAGTATCTGTGGTCATGCAGTCAAACCATATCCAATAGATTCAGTATACACTGGTCATGCAGTCAATCCATATCCAGTAGATTCAGTGTACAGTGGTCATGCAGTCAATCTACATTTGTCTAGGCTTTGGACACTGTCTTGAACACTTAGCATAAGATCAATGTATTTAAACTTTATCAATTTAAGCTGGGTGTGGTGGCGCACACTTGTAATCCCAGTACTTTGGGAGGCAGAGACCGGAGGATCTGGGTTCGCGGCCAGCCTCAGCTCTCTCTATCTCTCTCTCTCCCTGTCTTTCCCTCTCTCTCTCTCTCTCTCTCTCTCTCCTTAGTGAGGCCCTCCGCAACTTCGTGAGACCCGGTTTCAAAATAAAGTATAAAAAAAATAGGGCTGGGGGTGCAGCGCGGAGGTAGAACGCCACTGCGTTCAATCCCCGGTACCGCAAAAAAAAAAAAAAAAACTTTATCAATTTAGATAATTTCACTTTGGATGTACATAAAGTTGCATTTGTGCTGCCTTTATTGGAAAAATTATACTTTGGTATAATTTTCCTTATAATTTTTACATCCTTAATATTTAGCCAATCTAAATTTTGTATTAAAGAAGTAAGAACAACTTAAATTTCTAGTTTCACTTATTATTTAGCATGGTAATATATAGTTTATAATATATTAAAAATAAGATGAACATGCATAAATGTGTTGTGTCCAAATAAAACTGTCAGTCAAGCTGACATGAATTTATGACATATGTTATCTTAGGTAATAGGAGGTCCAGAGATTCTAGATATGGCATGATCTATGCTCTGGTTCTATTCTTCCTTAGCTTTCTTATATGTACCCTATTCCTCATATTAGCACTTTTGTCCGCATGCTGATGGCTCTCATGGTTATATCAAGGCAAAACCTGCAGTAGACAAAGTTAAGCAGGTAGAAGACTCCACTTCACACTGTCACAATAGAAGAGCAAAGCCAGAGCTGAGTACACTTTACTCTGGCAAAATAAAAGACAGGAGGATGTTTAAGAGCTGAGTTTAGGTATTTCATCAACCATCTGTGTTTGCTAATTGGCCTTGCCCAGAGGAAAACAATTTTTCTTGCAGCTCCATGACAAGAGGTGCGTTTACAACTTGGGGCAAGCCTAATGGAAGTCAGGATCCCACTCTCAAATGTAAATTGGGAGAGAGGGATACTTATATCCTCCCAGATGCTCACATTTCCAAAGACAGCTCAAAAATACTCAGAAAGACAGTCCTAGCTTGTGAAACTGGCAAGAATCTTTTTAAAAGAATAATATCTCAAAAAGGAAGCAGAGGGATTTATAAATTTGTTAAAGTACATGTTTTAAGAAAAAGATAGTCAGGGCTTAGAATCAGGTAGGAGCTTTTCTGAAGTTTACTCAAGCTAAAGAGAACATTAAAACTATCTCAGTAATTTAGAATATGGTTTCCAGTAGCAATTAAGGTAGTTTCCTTCTTTCTTTAAGTCTAGGTGAAAAAAAGATGGAAAACACATCTTCCAACTATAGATTACATAATTCTTTCATACAGTCTGTACTCAGTAGCAGAAGTGCTAAGAAGACAGCGTCCTGTGAGGATGGATCTCTAGTGGGTTCCTAGGTCAATCAGGATACACCATCAGTTTATTTTCCTAGAGCTCCAGTTATCATGCTTGTCAAAAAATTATGCCCCATTTTCTGTCCCCCTGGGGCATTCTTCCAGTGATTTGAGACAGAATGAATGAAGGGTTATCTATTTGACTACTTCCTTTCTGCTATGTAACCAATGAATGTATAGAAGCAAGATACATTGGTAGAAATGACAACAAAATATTCATTTAAACCTGCTCATGGCAAGTGTAGGGAGAAACAGGGAAGATAAAAACACAAAACAAGATAGACTTCAATAGAAATATTGTATAATCATAGTTGACATTAATATATAGGATCCTTCAATTAAAACCAGTTGCTGCTTATTAGAAATATGATATATAGTAATATGAAATATTTAATGTAGCAATTACAATCTGATAAACACATAATGCTAGCCAAAAAAGCAGTTTTAATTACATCAATGACATTTAAAATACTCTTAATTTTAAAAAGTATTATTAAAATGAAAGGAGTTAATTCAAAATGATAAAAAGATTCAGTTTTTTTAGGAAAGTATACTATTTTAATTTGTATGTATCAATAATGTTCTTAAATTGCATTAAGAAATTGAAATAACTAGATCTACAGTAATAGTAGTTGATATTAACTCCTATCTATTAATTACCAAATCAAGTTAGCAAAAAGTCAGTTAATGATACAGGATATCTGAGAAACTTTTTAACAATTTTGATTTAATGGCATATATAGAATATTTCACTTAACTTTAGAATATTCATCATTTGGAGCATATGTAACACAGGTACAGATATTAACTATGTGCTAGTGTGTTCATCAAGTCTCAGTAAACTTCAAACATTTTCAGTTATATAAAGTATATTCTTTACCACAGTACATTAGTTTATATATCAATAATAAAAGATGATTAAGAGTTCCTATGTGTGGTGGAACTAAGAAATATAAATCTAAATGACCCATCTAAAGGCTAGCAGCTAAAATATAAAATCTTCTGAGTTTGGGTTGCTGGTGGGTAGAGGAAAAATTTTTAAAAAATTAATTTCATATAAAGGAAAAAATGAGAGCCAAGAGAGCACAGACTGACTTACAACTCATAAATTTATTTCTAGCAAAACTATGAAGTGAGTGTGAATACAGAGTAGGCATAAAAAGTTTCATAAAATTTATCTCCCACACACTTCTGATACTAAGGTATTGAAGAGTGTACTTCACTAAAACAAGTTAGTAAAACGGTAAGGAAACAACTGAGATTCAAGAAGTGATGTAATTGACTGATCAGAATAACAACAACGGGTCCCAAGATGGCATACAAATACAGATATGAGAGCAAACTGGAGATAGAATATTCCAGGGGAAAAAACAACACAAATGAATCAATGAATGAATGAAAGGATGAATGAATCAATTGTATTTAGAAAATAACCTTGCTATATGAGATCCATGGCTATCAATCATGACTGCTTTTCACAATAACATAGTCCAAGATGCTTTCAAATAATAGCAGTAACAGGCAAAACTGAAGAGCTTTGACTCAATGAGCCTGAGTGTGGGCTTGCTGGTGGATATGATGGGTGTGGGGGAGGGAATGTCTCATGAGCAGAAGAATGGGTTCATCATCATTTAAGGACAATCATTGTCATTGGGGCTTGCAAGATCCCACTTTTAATTTTTTAATTTCTTATTATCCCTATGCCACAGTTCAGTTCCTCCACCACGCCTGGCTCTGAAAAAAAAAAAAAAAAACTCCTATTTATCAAAGTTCCATCCTGGCTCAGAATTTGGATGCACTCAGAAATCCAACCTGATACCTGGCCAATTATGTCTTCAGATATGATGGCTGCATTCTAGACAGGACAGCCAGAGATTAACTACCACAGGGATAATGATCTCCCAGAATCCACTTCTAGACTGCAGCAACAATTGTCAGGAAGTCATTGTAGTTGTTGGCAAAGTGTGGGTTGAGGGAGATGACATCCTCAGTTGTACCAATAATCAAAGTGCTTCAGGTAGGTTCAGCCAGGAAAAAAAAGCCCTGGTAGCAGTCCAAGTGGTTTTGCATTTTTGTATAAAATTTTGCATTTAGTTTGTATAGAATGGCATATTATGATTTTGCTTTTTAAATGAGTTCCTTCATTTTTGAATATCAGTGAACCATGCATGCACAAAAAGAATATCCTATTTCAATTCAGGAAAGCAATAGTAAAGGAAAGCCCGCATGATACAGGGTTTTGAGATGGAAATTATTGAACATCTTTGCAAGCTGTTGAATAAAGAAGTAATTTGAGGACTATTTTTGCATAAAGTCAGCAAACAGTGTATTCAACTTTACACACTATTTTTATCATATTTATGGCAAATATGCATAGAAAAAAGAAAATAAGAATGTGCTGTACCATGTTAAAGTTGATTATACCTGGGAAGTAGAATTTTGGATTTTTTCCTCATCTAATTATTTTTTTATTTTTGACAGTGACCATAAACTAATTTTATGATAAAAAATTATTGAATGCTCATCTGGGTCAAAGTATTATGAGGAAATATGAATGTTTTCTTATCTTTAAAAATGGCATTTAAATAAAAGAGACAGAAAAAGAAGTGAAATGAAATTGCCAAATATAATACATTCTGTCTATATAAATTCCATTTGTAGAATCTCACTAAAAGATCTAAAGAATGAATGGAATGAATATAACTCGGGAAAAATTCCTGAGGCTCTCAAAAACTAGCTGTATTTTATCAGAATACTGCTAATTTATGCTATTTGCTCTTTCTCTAAATGCCTGAAACATAATCACTTTCATTCCTAGGAAGTAACTTTCAACTCTAGTCACTAAAAGCAGAATTCAGCGCTAATTGTGTAATCATGTAATCCAATCAGGAAACATCTACCTTCTTACTAACTTTTTCAATCAGCTCACTTCTGCACCACAATCTGGTAAGCCATCATCCCTCCTATGGGGGTCAGCCCTGTCCCAGATAGTAAAACTATTTTGAGAAATGAATGCAGTACATGGCATAGCAGATGTCTACAAATTATCCGCTTTGCATAACTGAAACTTCATAACTGTGGAACATGAACTCTCCATTTTTTCAGCCCTCAGCCCCTGCCAATCACCATTCTACTCTCAGCTTCTATGAATTTGAGTATTTTAGATGTCTCACAAAGGGGAACCATGCAGTATTTGTCCTTCTGTGAAAGACTTATTTTACTAAGCATAATGTCTTTCAGATTAATCCATGTTGTCACATATGACAGAACATTCTTATTTTTTAAGGATGAATAATATTCTACTAGTAATGTGCCATGAGTACTATATTTTCTTTATGCATTTGTGCATCATTAGACATTAACATTCTTTCTACATCTTGGCTGTTGGGAATGATGCTACATTGAACATGGGGATGCAGATATCTCCTTGAAATACTTACTTCATCACCTTTGGATATATACCCAGAAGTGGGTTTGCTGGATCATGTAGTAGTTCTCTTCTGTAATTTTTTGAGTAACCTCCATATTCTCTTCCATAGCAGGTTCATCATTTTATATTCCCACTAAGAGTATACAAGAGTTACAATAATATACAACTTTGTCAACACCAATCTTTTTTTCTTTTCTTTTTCTTTTTTGTGTGTGTGGTAAAGTGGATTGAACCCAGAGGCATTCCAGGTATGAAGTGATATTTCATTGCAGTATTGACTTGCATTTCCCTAATGATTAGTGATATTTAGCATCTTTTCATATACCTATTGATCATTTGTCTTCTTTGGAGAAATATCTATTGAAGTCCTTTGTCCATTTTTTTTAACTGGGTAAATTACATTCCTCCTCCTCCTCCTCCTCCTCCTCCTCCTCCTCCTCCTCCTC
>PVJS01007461.1:0-16231 GCA_004027185.1 Glis glis
TCTTCCTCTTTCTCTCATTTTGGATCTTATTTCTTGGATGCCATGTTTTCTTCCCCTTTCTTGGTTTACACCTTCATTTCAGTAGCATGGCATCCCTAGTAGCTTTCCACGGAGACGCGCAGGTGGGTAGTACATGTTTGGAGGCCTTGCGTGTCTGAAAACTCCACCCACCCACGTAGCTAGGATGGAAGACTACTCTCCACTGTCCTTCATCTCTAGGCTGCAGCATTACCCCAAGGAGCGGAGTGCTCCAAGTCACCTGCATGCAGGAGACAGCCCAGCGAGTCCGCTATTCTTACCAGCGCTTGCTGGCGAGGGTGGCCTGCAGTTGGTGTCTGGGAACTTGGATTTCAGGAGGGCCCCACCAGGCTGAGCTGGGAGTGGCTGGCTGTGCCTACGCTTTTTGTACAACGGTATGGTTTGTGCGGAGCACCTGTTTCTCTTCTGGGAGTCTGTTTCTCTTCTGGGAGTCTGGCTCTGGCACCTGCCAGGCAGAGGGCCCTGCACGATTGGTCCTAGTCAAACTCCCATGGTACGGAGCCACTAAAGCGCGTCCCGGGAGACATTTCACACGCGTTGTCACAGCTCACGGGGAAGGAACGGGGCGCCCCGTGTGACTCCTCAGGGAGACTCTTGGGAGCTTGGGCCTAGTTTCACCCCGTGTGCTTTTCCCTTCATTGATTCTGCTCTGTATCCATTCAGATGACCATAAGTGTGGTCATCTGCTGAGTCCTGTGAGGTCTCCTAGTGCAAGGCCGTCTGGGTGCAAACTTGGGGGGGACTCCGGCACAATCTGCAATCCACCTTTGTGGTGCAAGTTTTCTAGAATCTTCTGCCGGTGTTGTGAGACCTTCCATTGCCGCATGCGCCTCCTCTACCATGCTGGGCACTCAGACCATTTTCAACCTGGAAACTCATGTTTGGTTCCAAGGAATTTTCCTGGCTTCTTCCTCTTCCTCTTTTTTTTTTTTTTTTGCGATACTGAGGATGGAACCCAGAGGCATTTTACCTCCAAGCTACATCCCCCAGCCCTATTTTTTATTCTTTATTTTGAAATAGGGTCTCACTAAGTGGCTGAGAATGGCTGCGAACCTGAAATCCTCCTGTCTCAGCCTCCCAAGTACTGAAATTACAAGCATGCGCCACTATGTCTGGCTTCTTTTTGTTTTGTTTGTGTGTGTGGTACTGGGGATTGAACCCAGGGGCATTCTTACCTCTGAGCTACACCCTTGGCCCCTTTTATTATTATTTTTTTTTTGGAAATAGGGTCTTACTAAGTTGCTGAGAGTCTTACTAAGTTGTCAAGGCTGGCCTCGAACCTATGATCCTCCTGTCTCAGCCACCCAAATACTGGAATCACAGGTGTGTACCACCATGCCCAGCTCTGAATTCTTCTTTTATGAACTTCCTGTCTCCCTGTTTTTCCAGTATTGAGCTTCCCTAATTAAAAAAAAAATTCCACCTCTCCTATTTTCCATCACTTCATTCTTTTGTTCTGCTTTCTGGGAGCTTTCCTCAACTTTATCCTTCCATTGAGTTTTTATTTCATTTAAAAATGTTTGCTATAGAACCGGGCGTGGTGGCGCACACTTGTAATCCCAGTACTTGGGAGGCTGAGATAGGAGAATTGCAGTTTCACGGCCAGCTTCAGCTACTTAGTGAGACCCTGCTTCAAAATAAAGAATAAAAAATAGGGCAGGGGGTGTAGCTTGGAGGGAGAATGCCCCTGGGTTCCATCCCCAGTACCAAACAAACAAAAAAAAATGTTTGCTATACTGTTATTCCCCCAGAGCTACCCTTCTTCTTCCCTCCTCCCTCCTCCCCCTTGTTCATTTTTGTTTTGTTCTCTAATCCCTGTTTAGGTAGCATTCTGTTCATATTTCATGGTACAATTTCTTTTTATCTATGTAATTTGTTTCCCCCGAGAGTTTTATCTTTTCATTTATTTCTGGTTGGTGTCCCGCTAGCTCCTATTCGGGCTTCCCTCCACTGGTTGCAAGATCAGAAGGATTAAGACACAGGGATAAATGGAGACACCGGTTCGTGAGCCATCCCCCACTAAAGACAGGTTTCAATAAAGACGGCCATCATTAAATATCTTTGTGAGCTGGTGTCTTCAGGGGGACTTACTGAGATTTGCAATTATGAGGTTGAATCATATAAAATTGCTGGCTTTGTAGTTCTGAGACAGTCAAACATCAGTCATGTCATAGGACACAACTGGAAATCTGGTGTGCTCTCGTTAAAGTCAGCCCACCCTACTGACTGCAACCTGAGGGAGGGTGTGTCTGCTTTGTGCCCCCCCCCCCGTGGACCCGGCAAAAACAAATGAAAAGGACCAAGACAGAAATGACAGCTGTCATGTGCTCTTTTCTTCTTAATTGATCTCTTTAATTTAGATTTTCTTCTGTTATATAAATCAACTATTCTCACTGGTAAAAAAGTAGCAAGTAGAAATAAGCAGCCCGGTGTGGTGGCCCAAGCCTGCAATCCCAGTACTTAGGAGGCTGAGACAGGAGGATGGCAGGTTTGAGACCAGTCTGAACAACTTGGTGAGACCCTCAGCAACCTATCAAAACCCTGTTTCAAAATAAAAAAGGGCTGAGGGTGTAGCTCAGAGGTAGAATGCCCCTGGATTCAATCCCCAGTACTGAAAGAAAGGATAGAAATAAACAAAAGTTTAAATAAAAACACTCATGTACACTAATTTATACTATTCCAGATTATTTGTGTGTGGGGGGAGAGGGGATTGGGGATTGAACCCTGAGGCATTCTACCCGAATTACACCCCCAGCTCTATTTATTTATTTATTTATTGCAGTACTGGGGATTGAACCCAGGGGCATTCTACCTCAGAGCTACACCCCCAGCCCTATTTTTTTATTCTTTATTTTGAAACAGGGTTTCATTAAGTTGCAGAAGGCCTCACTAAGTAGCTGAGGCTGGCCACGAACCCAGATCCTCCGGACTCAGTCTCCTAAATACTGGGATTACAAGCATGCACTACCACACCCCACTCTTATTTCTTATCTTGAACCGGTTTCACTAAGTAGCTGAGGCTGGCCACAAACCTGTGATCCTCCTGTCTCAGCCTCCCAAGTATTGGAATTACAGGCATGCGCCACCGTGCCCAGCTAATGTAACATCTAAACTTGTTACCAGGCCACATGGCTAAGTCATTCAACAGCCTCTGCCCTCAAACACCTTCAGGTCAGCCTTGAACTGGTGATCCTACTGCTTCAGACTCCTTTTTTTTTTTTTTTTTGCAATACCGGGGATGGAACCCAGGGGCCTTCTACCTCCGAGCTACACCCCCAGCCCTATTTTTTATACTTTATTTTGAAACCGGGTCTCACGAAGTTGCGGAGGGCCTCACTAAATAGCTGAGGTTGGCCGCGAACCCGGATCCTCCAGTCTCCGCCTCCCAAGTACTGGGATTACAAGCGTGCGCCACCACACCCAGCTATTTCAGCCTCCTAAATAGCTGAGATTACAGGTGTGAAGCACGGTGCCCAGCCCGCCAGCCCCTTCTGCCTCTTCCTTAAGGCCCTGCTTGTGCAGCCTTGGTGTCTCGAACACTCTTCCTCCAGCCCCCTGTTCAGCTGGTCACTTCTCAACCGTGCGGCCTTGGCTCATGCACCCTGGCTCAGAGGAGCCATCCCCGCCTCCTGCTCTGCGGCCTGCTCCCTCTTCTGCCCGATGGTTACTGTTTTGTCTTTTTGTCAGCACCTGTCAGAAGCTGACCACTGAATCAATACATTTGAGTATTTGTTGGCCATTCAAGGCACCAGAATAAAAATTCCATATGAGCAGGGCCTTGTCAGTCCCACTCGCTGTCCAGAATCCCCAGTGTCTGCCCACAGCAGTTTCTCCATAAGAAATGGTCATGTGAATAGTTCCCATTTTACAGGTGAGTTTATTTTTTGTGGTACTGGGGATCGAACCCAGAGGCATTCTACCTCCAAGCTTTACAACCAGCCCATTTTTTTTTTTTAACAGGGTCTTGCTAAGTTGCTAAGGCTGGCCTCAAACCCGCAATCCTCCTGTCTCAGCCTCCCAAGTACTGGGATTATAGGCATGCACCCCACACCCAGCTTGGGTAAGTTCATTTGATGGTGAGAATTCCACCTTGGCGGCTTGGAGCCCAACATAACAGCTGGCCGTGGAGAGACTCCGGGTGCTGGGCTCCATCTGGTCTTACTTAATCTTTCTCATCCCTGCTTTATAGAAGAGGAAACTGAGGCCCAGAGAGGTGGCCACAGTCACACCGCTGCTAAGTAGCTTGGCGTGACATGCCCAAGCTGCACGGCTGCCAAGTGGCAGAGAGGGGTGTGAATTTGCTGGGCGTGAATTTGCACAGGTTGGTTCCAAAGTCCATGTACTTCAGGGGCACTCAGCTTGTGCAATGCTAAGATGCCACCCAGCACCTCTGTCAACACCACGCTATCTGTTCAGGGACTGTACCAGGCACAGTGAGGTGACAGGGCAGGCCAGACTGGCTGCTTGTCAAGGGCAAGAGAAGGCACACAGACACACACCCAAACGTGTGGAAACGCCACGCACACAGACACACAAAACTGCTGCTAGAGCAAGGTAATGCGCGTGAGCACTGAGGTGTGAGCTCATTCCCAGGGGCGCGGGGCGGGCAGCGTGTGCGGGGAGCCCAGGAGAGGTGACGAGGAGCAGGGCAGGGTGAGGCGCAGTGGCACCTGGGACAGGGATGGCCCTCTGCAAAGTGCCTGGCGAGACTGGTGCTGCCGACCATCTGCCATCGATCGGACACCTATTGATTAGTCATCTGTAAAAGCACCAGCCGGCCTAGCGCATGACAAGCGTGGGGGGGCCTTACTTTTCTTGTGGCTGTAGAACTTGTCCTCAGAGCCGTCCTTGGACTTCTTAATGACCAGTTTCCCAGACTCCACGTCGACCTTGAGCTGCATCTTCTGAGGAATCCCCAGAGACTCTGACTTCACCTTCGCAGAGGAAGAGACGCGGCTCATTGACTTTCTGGCTGGGCTTCTGTGGCGCCAACCTGTGAGCTCTTTATTTATTTATTTATTTATTTATTTATTTATTTATTTATTTATGTTACTGGGGATTGAGCCCAGGGGCATTTGACCTCTGAGCTACATCCCAGCCCTTTCTATTTTTTATTTTGAAACAGGTTTTTGCTAAGTTGCTGAGGGTCTCACCAAGTTACTGAGGCTGGCCTTGAACCTGCAACCCTCCTGTCTCACCTCCCAAGCACTAGGATAACAGGCATGCGCCACCATGCCCGGCTTCTAGGCACTGATTCTAATGTCTAACGGTCTTTCCAGCAAGGTGATTCCACTAGCTGCCATTCCCCACACTTGGGTTCCTTGTCCTTACCAGCCCAAGCCGAAAGCGCTCTTCACACAGGGACCAGGCTGTCCCCCTGAGCGGAGCCCGAGGTCAGGCTCTGCCGCCTCACAGCCGCTTACCTCAAAGGTGACCGGAGGGATGAGGGAGCGCCGGTGGGGAGCCTCGGGGCCCTCGTGCAGCAAGGCCTTGACCTGTGGGCAGCAGCGAGGGGACAGAGAGTCAGCGGGGATGCAGAGCCTGCGGCCTGGGGACTCTCCATGCAAAGAAGGGCCACGGAGAAGCCAAGAGAAGCTGCCGGCCCCTGCAAGTACCTTGTCTTCGATGGAGGACAGCAGACTGGTCAGCTGGCTGAGCTTGGCCACCATGTTGATCGGACTGGCCTCCCCGGGCACCTGGAAGACGAGGACAAGGGCAAAGGCGGCTGAGCTGGAGGAAGGCACGGCGGCAAGTGCCCAGACCTCATCTCCTTCCGCCCTCCCCACACCCCAAGGACCACTGTTATCCCCCTTTGCAGACGAGGACACTGGGATGTCCACGAGCATCCCCAAATCCTCAAGGCCAAAACCCAGACCTTCACTTCTCGCCTCTCCACCTGCCTCTCCGACTGCGCTTCTCACCCTCCCACCCAGCTGCTGTAACTCCAGGGCTGTCCTGGACGTTAACTCTCCCCATCCCCCCCCCCCCCCCGTGCCACTCTTCCCGCTCCACTTCCCAAACCTATCCATTCCCACTGCCAGGCGTGGTGGCGCACACCTGGAATCCCAGTACTTGGGAGGCTGAGACAGGAGGATCACAGTTTCAAGGTCAGCCTTGGGAACTTAGTGAGTCCCTCAGCAACTTAGCAAGACTGTTTCAAAATAAAAAATAGAAAGGGCTGGAGATGTTGCTTGGAGGTAGAATGCCCTGGGCTTAACCCCCAGTCAGTACCAAACAAAAACAAAACAAAACAAAAAAAACAGAGGCTGGCTGCATCCCATTACATGGAGAACATTCTCCAAACTCCTTGCCCTGTCCTTGAAGGCTTTGCACGCTCGAGCAGCCCGACGTGGGCCACTGTCACCCCCACTTCCATCTGCCTAGAGCTGCACTGGCTAAGAATCCCAGGGACTTGGATTTCACCTGGGAAGGGCTGTCCTTGTCATTCAGGTCTCTGAGCCACAAGGAGGCCTTGCCTGACCACTCTAGCTGAAATAGCCACCGGGCCCTCTCTCGGGAACGACCCTGCGCTGTGAGCTGAAGCCATCTCCTTCTTTACAAGTCCATTGTAGGTTTCCCCTGCTAGAACACAGGCTGCGTGAGACCTAACCAAGAACGCTGTGATCAGCCTTGGTGCTTGGAACAGTGTGTGGCCAATAAAGATGCTCAGTGGAGTTGTTTAGTGAACCCATGGGCCCAGAGAGCTGAAGTTACCTGTCTGAAGTCACGCAGCTAATAAATAGCAGAGCAGGACTTGTACCCCTGTCTGCTTGGCACCAAGTCCATGATCTCAAGCATTTATTTACAGAATAAACATTTATAAAGTACCTAGTCTATGCCAGACATACTGCCAGGCGCAGGAGATACAGCGTTAATAAAATAGCACCCCAAGCTGGAGGAGTGGTACACACCTATAATCCCAGTACTTGGGAGACTGAGACAGGAGGATCACAGATTTGAGGCCAGCCTCAGCAACTTATTGAGACCCTTGGCAACTTAATAAGACCCTGTTTCAAAATAAAAAATTAAAAAAGGGCTGGGGGTGTAGCACAGAGGTGGACACATGTATGTCTAACTTGAACACCTAGCAGAAAGGAAAGAGTTATGAACAGCCAAGTGAGGTCCCTTCATCTCCCCTCTGGCTCAGTGTATCAGCCCGGCTAAGCTTGCTTTTGACCTCAATTTCATACCCAGCTTTAGTATACCACTTCTACCATCACCACTGTTGCCGCCACCTCTAGCACCACCACCAATAGCATCACCAACAGCAGTACCATCAAAATCGTCGCCACGGCCACCACTGCCAACACCACCATCAACAGCATCAACAACACAAGCAACAATACCATCGTCTCCACTCCTACCACTGAGCTATGATTTGAATGCTTGAATGCCTCCCCATTTCATATGCTGGAAACCTAATCCTTAATGTCACATGTGAATAGTATTTGAGAGGCAGGGCCTCTGGGTGGTGACTGGGTATGAGGGCTTTGCCTTCTAAGTGGATCAATGGGTTCTCCAGGAAGTGGCTTGTTATAAAAGTGTGCTTTCTCCGGCTCCCTTGCTCTGTCTTGCCATACCATACCCTCTGCCTTGCAATACTGCAGTAAGAAGAGCTGTGCAATGTGTGCATGTATGATGTTGATACCCTGACATATATCAAAATGTATAATTACAATGCACCAATAAATGAACATAAAAAAAAGAGAAGAACAACATGAAAATTGCATTCTGGATGAATTAGAGAAAAGACTTACAAGAATTATTATGCATCCTTATTTCCTGCTTCTTTCTCTACTTAGCTTCACAAAGGACGGGAATCTCCTCCGAAATTCTAGAGCAAATATTTCCTACTTTATAGAGAATGGTTTTCACTACTTTCCATTCTTTTCCAATTGTGTGCCAGGCATTAAGATAATATAAAATAAAATTGTACGCATTAAAAAAAAAAAAAGAAGAGCTGTCCCCAGATGCCCAGCAGAGGCAGGTATCATGCTCTTGGACTCCCAGCCTCCAGAACCATGAGCCAGAGAAGAACCCAAAAAAACTGTATGCTTTATAAATCACTCAGCCTTGGGTATGTTGTTATAGCAACAAAAGAGGGACTAAGACACACCGTTACCATGCCCACTACCACTTCCACCACCATCCCTGCCACGCCCCATCACCTTTCCACAATTGTTGCCACCGTCATTGTGGCAATTAATATATGTCAGTGCCTTCTCTGATGACTTTTTGGTTTTTGCCTTGCTCCTTAACAAGGCTTGCAATCCATCTACCATTATAATCAGGGAAGTGGCTCCATGGAGCAGATCAAGAGTCAGGCAAGGGCAGAGAAAGGCTGCCTGTTGGCCGAGAAGAAAGGCTGCTCAGTAGCTGGGGCAGCTCTACCTCCCCTTGCTTTGGGGTTGTTTTTCTCATAACAAACTGAGAAGGTAACACAGATTCATGCTTCCTCAGCTTCCCTATGGACACTGGGGATTCCCTGCTTACTGCCCTGGGCAGTCACCAGGCAGCCTTAGGCTGGAGCCTTGCCCTCTGGGGATTTCTGACAGGGGGGAGGTCTGGCAGAATTTTATAAAGCATAAAGGAGTTAGTTCTTGGAACAAAAAGTATTAGAGAAATGCTGGAGCTTTTCCAATACTTCCGCGTAATGACAATGATTATTTGATGGATTCTTAAGACAACGGAGCACATTTTAAATCCTCATATGTCTTGGTTCTTCTAATCCTTGTTTTGCTTATGGGTGAACAGAGGAGTGTGTGCTTACAGGCAGTCTACACCTGAGATCTGAACGGGCCCAGCACAGTGGCTACCGGCTGCCTGTGATTGGGCAGCGCATGAAACCATTCTGGTGGTCACAGCAGGCCAGTGGGTAGAGGCAGGTGCACAGGATAGTTCCCCACAACGAAGAACAATCTGGGCCAAAATGTCACTAATATTCAGGCTGGTGCAACTCACAGCACAGCCCGCTAGTGGGTGGATCGGTCTGGGTGTCACCTGTGAGTTCCAAACTCCCTCCCTCCCTCCCTCCTTTCCTTCCTTCCTTCCTTTGTACAGGTGATCAAACCCCAGGGGCATTCTACCTCTGAACTATACCTCCAGCCTTATTTTATTTTTTATTTTGAAACAGGCTCTCACTAAGTTGCAGAGGGCCTCACTAAGTTGCTGAGGCTGTCCTCGAACCTGCGATCCTCCTGTCTCAGCCTCCCAAGTACTGGGATTACAGGTGTGCGCCACCACACCCGGCTCCCACTTGCTTTTTTGCTGCACCTTTCAAAGGGGGGGGGGTGCAGACTTCCAGGAAGGTTAATGAACTCCCCTTTCTGACCCAGGGCAGACCCAGGCTGTTCCCTGCCCTCAGGCCAACTACCATTCTACTACATTGCATTTGACACCACCCAGCAGCCCTCAAATAAATTCCATGTGGGGATCTGGGTGTCACAGGAGTCTGGTGACCCATACTGCCTGCCTTCCTAAGTCTAGGGGCTTAGGCTGGTAAGAGTCAGCCCATTCAGATGTCCTCACTCCTCATCCCAACTGGCAGTGTGTGACATTGCTACATACCCCCACACACACATTTGAGGGAACTAAGGGTCTGTGAGGATGAATCATATATATATATATTTTTTTTTCTCTCTCTCTGTGGTACTGGGGATGGAACCCAGGAGCATTCTACCTCTGGGCTACACCTCTAGTCCATTTTATTTTGAAACAGGGTCTCACTACATTGCTGAGGCTGTCTTCAAACTATGATCCTCCCATTTCAGCCTCCATGTTTGGGGTTATAGGTGTGCATCACCACGCCCAGCTGGGGGTGGGTGAGTCATTGAATTCAGGTGTTTCCGATCCCAAAGCCAGACTTCTTTCCTCTACTCCAGCCACCTCAGAACGCCCTCCTTAATTGCAACTTCGGAAGGTGTATCAAGAACAACATTCCTGCCCGGCGTGGTGGTGCACGCTTGTAATCCCAGTACTTTGGGAGGCGGAGACCGGAGGATCCGGGTTCGCGGCCAGCCTCAGCTCGCTCGCTCTCTCTCTCTCTCTCTCTCTCCCCGTCTCTCTCTCTCTCTCTACCTAGTGAGGCCCTCTGCAACTTCGTGAGACTCGGTTTCAAAATAAAGTATAAAATAATAGGGCCGGGGGTGTAGCACGGAGGTAGAACGCCCCTGGGTTCAATCCCCGGTACCGCAAAAAAAAAAAAAAAAATCCTTGTTTTTCTTTACCTATTAAGTCCCAATTTTTCAATTCTGTGAATATTTCAACAAATTACCACAGATGCATTAAAATGGGTTAGAAATCATAATCTAGAGATGATATATCCTTTATATATATTTTCATATATACTATGAAGTATATATATACTTTCAAATGTTCTAATCATTCACCTATTACTTTTCTCAAAAGAATAGACCTCTAAAAACATAATAATTATTTCAGGTACCATCAGTGGTATATCTGTTGCTCAATTTAAGTTTATATAAATGTTCACACCTGGGGCGATGGGAAAAAAACGGGTTAAGACTCAGTGTCTCAGCTGGGTGTGGTGGTACACGCCTGTAATCCCAGCACTTGGGAGGCTGAGACAGGAAGATCACAAGTGTGAAGCCAGCCTCAGCAACTTAGCAAGACCCTCAGCCACCTAGCAAGATCTTTTCAAAAGGAAAAATAAAAAAGGCTGGGGGTGTAGCTCAGAGGTAGATGCCCCTGAGTTCAATCCTCAGTACCAAAAAAACAAAAGCCCCAGGGTCTCATGGAAGTTGGGGGAGCAAGACCACTCTACTCCAGGTCTCAGGCACCCTCAACCCTGTTACTGCTCTGTCCTGCCTCCAAATGCAAACACTTTGTCCCTGGCAGACAGTACCCTCCCCTCTGGAGGCCTCTCTGATCTACTTCCACTTCCAACTAGTGTCTGGCGGGGCCCCTGTTTTGTCTAGATTTGCTTTTACTTTCTTGGAAATTAACCCATCACTCACTTCAAAGAAAGCAAAAAACAATTTTTTCCTGACGAATTTTTTCAGTTGTATAAATAGAACACAAATACATTTTTCTCTGCAAAAAAATCTCTGTGGAAGACCAAAATAGACCACCTCAAAATATTCTTTTTTGGCATATTTCAAGATGGTTATTCACAGACACTGCAGATGCGGGAGCAGCTCTGAAAGCTGTCCTTTCCTGAAAGAAATCCGCAGCCAGCTCCTTAGTGAAGTCAAGGCGCAGCAGCCACGCACCTGTCCTGTCTGGGTGTGGGTGACACCTCACCCAGAGAGACTTCTGCACAGCCTTTACCTGCTTTTTGTTTGTTTGTTTGTTTGGGGTACTAGGGATTGAACCCAGGGGAATTCTACCTCCAAGCTACACCCCCAGTCATTTTTATTTTGAAACAGGGTTTCTCTAAATTGCTGAGGGTTTCACTAAATTGCTGAGGCTGTCCTTGAACATGTAATCCTCTTGTCTTAGCCTCCCAAATCCTGAGATTATAGGCATGCACGACCACGCCACGCCCAGCTTTACCTGTTCTTTTTTTTTTTTGCGGTACCGGGGATTGAACCTAGGAGCGTTCTACCTCCGGGCTACACCCCCAGCCCTATTTTTTTTTATTCTTTATTTTGAAACAGGGTCTCACTAAGTCTCGGAGGGCCTCACTAAGTAGCTGAGGCTGGCTGCGAACCCGGATCCTCTGGTCTCAGCCTCCCAACAAGCGCGCGCCACCACGCCTGGCTTCACCTGTTCTTTTTTGAGTTAGGGGTCTTGCTTAGTTGTCCCCCCACTCCTGGGCTCAAGCGATCCTCCTTCCTCTGCCTCCCCAGCAGCTGGGACTACAATTGCGAGACCACTGACCCAGCTTACCGATCGATTCTTCTGAGACTTAGTATGTATGGAGCCTTTGTTTCTTCCTTGGGGAACTTCCTTCCTCTCCCTCCCGTAACTTGGACCGCCACCCCCCACCACTCTGCCAAAGCCAAGTCCTGTGCCCTTCTGCAGCCTCAGGACGTATAGGAGCCTCACTCACAGGGGCCTTCTCTGAATCTTATATTTTGTGTGGCTTGCGTGCATATACATGTAACAAACGTGTGCCTTTTGTCCTGTTAATCTTCAGAGAATAGAAGGGAAGTTGTAACTCCCCTGCGACTCAGCAAACAGTGCAGGCAAACTCGAGGTCCCCTGGGCCCTGGCCCTTCCCCCCACCCGACCGGCCTCATGGGATCACAGTGGCCCTTTAGGTTTAAATCCTTCCGGTGTGATGGCCGCGTCAGCCTGGCTGTTTTTCACCAAGCAGGTATGGCTGGAGATCTTCCCCCAGCAGTCCCTGCACCTTAGGAGAGAATTCTATGCCTTATTTATTTCTCCGTCTCTCTACATTGATGTGGTTTCCCATGTTTTTGCTTCTAGAGACAAAGTTACATTGCATATCACTGTCAACCTGTAAGTGCACATGTATACCCCAAGATGGCTGCCTACAGATGCTGCAGTTAACATTTTCTTTTTTTTTAATGGTAGAACCTTTCATCCTGTAGAATTCTTTTTTTAACGTGCTTTTATTGGTGCATTGGAGTCTTACATTGCAATGAATATCTATTTGATGTTAATATACATGCACACAGCTCTTAGTGTCCCCCCCCCCCGCCTCCCCCCACCCATATGAAATACCGAGAATTTTCAATATGAACGGCCAAACCACCTTTCGGAAAATCCACTTCCACTCCCATTAGCAGAGGCCTGAGCCCTGGCGAGCATCCCTGCTACCTTCCCCACACCCCAGCAGGGCCCTGACTCAAGGATCGCCTTTAGTAATCACCTTTGCTATCTGATAAGCAGACAGAGATTTCCTTGCTTTGAATGTCATTTCTGGCTACTAACCAGGGGGACTTGGGAATCTTTTCATGTATATATATTGCCTATTCCCAATCTGTCTTCAATAAATAGCATGGTTTATAGCCTTTCCCCATATTAAAAAAAAATGGGTTGTTTTAACTTATTTTTTGGAGTTAAAAAAAATCATACTAGCCAGGCAGAGTGGTGGGTGCCTGTAATCCCAGTACTTGAGAGGCTTAGACAGGAGGATTGCAGGTTTGAAGCCAGCCTCGGCAACTTAGCAAGACCCTCTCTCAAAATAAAAAATAAGCCGGGCGTGGTGGTGCATGCTTGTAATTCCAATACTCAGGAGGCTGAGACAGGAGGATTGCAGGTTTGCAGCCAGCCTCAGCAACCTTGTGAGGCCCTCCACAACTTAGTGAGACCTTGTTTCAAAATAAAAAATTAAATAGGGCTGAGGGTGTAGCTCAGAGGTAGAATGCCCCTGGGTTCAATACCCAGCACCAAAAAATAAAGTAAAATAAAATAAAATGGCTGGGGGTGTAGCTCGGAGGTAGAACACCCCTGGGTATAATGCCCAGTACCATAACAAAAACAGAAAAGAAAAAATAAATAAATAAAAAGGACTGGGGGTATGGCTCGGAGGTAGAATGGTCCTGGGTGCAATCCTCGGTATCCAAAAAAAGTTAAGAATTTAGGCTCCTCATATGTTTCCTTCCTTTTCGCTTCTGATGAGAAATGACAGGAATGGGCTCTGCTCGCTGCCTCCTTATTCAATTCTAAACAAGCAATTTGGCTAAGGGGCACCTAATTTGAACTCTTTATTCTTCAAATCAAAATCTGACAGCAAGAAATGCCTTTCTGGAAAGGGCTGGATGCTGGAGTTCCCACCCTTCACCCCAATATACATGTTTTCCCAGCAAAAGCGGGGTGGGTGGTGCTCCCTTCTTCCTTCTGAGCCCTTGAGACTGGCTAAGTTCATCCCGCCGGCCCGGTTTATCAAGCTCATCTTTCCAACACCAAGATCCTTTACCTGGGGACGCGGACGGAGGCCAGGGGACAGCTGCTGGTCAAACAACGTCTGGAGCGACTCCAGGGACGGGAGGGTCCGGACGACTTCCCTGGGGGCGGGGACAAGGTGAAGATCAAGCATTAGTGGGGACCGAGAAGAGGCATCCCAGGCAGCTTGGGCTCTGGCTGTAGACTCAGTCACCCTGGGCCTGGCAAAACCGGGTAATCCTTCCCCCAGGGACAAGCCCGGGCAAAGATCAATCAGCCTGCCGGAGCCGGCCCACCCGCCGGACCCCCACCCTGTCCCATTCCGCCTCAGACTGGAGTCCTGATGTGTAGCCGGGAGGAGTTTACCTGGGTGTGGGGTTAGCCACATGGGACTATGCAGCCTACAGAAAATTTGAATCTAGAATTACAAAACTACTTTGAAATCACTTAGGAATCCTTGATTCCCAACCTTTAACATTTGTGGGACTCACACACACACCCCTTGTTTAAAATGTAAATTTTTGGGCTCCCAGCTGATAAATAAATTCAGTAATCTGCATTTTAAATATGAGGGCTTCCAGGTGGGGGGGGGGTCCGTGATTTTGGATGCAAATCCCCTTCTAGCAAACGAGCTGGAGGTCCAGAGGGGTTTTTTTCTTGTGTCAAATCCGGTGAAAATTCTAGGGCTTTCTAATTCTTTGTTCCCTTTGCACCTCTTTCTACTGTGTTCGCATCGTTTTAAGCTTGGTGAGCAGACAATTGAGTCTGATTTTTCCCTTATTACTTCATCAAAAACTGTTCATGTTTGTACATGTTTAACATTCTAATGGTTTCCAAATAGTCCATCAAGTAAATGTGCCAAAATCAGTTGCTACGTATCTGGGTTACTTTGAGATCTTTGCTATTTAAATAAAGGCTGCTCTGAACAGCTTCGTTCAGATAACTTCTCTTATACTTCCAATTACAGAATTAGGAGAACCAGAGATGATGGGTCTTGGTCAGTATTGGCAAACCAGTCCCAACCACGGTTCAGTATACTTTTATTGGTGCATTGTTAATCATAATCATAATGAGGTTCAGAATGATAGAAACACACATGCAGGCAGCACCTGGTGGGTTTCCCCCGTCCCAACCTGCCCCCTCCTCTTCCCCATACGTATTTTTGAAATTAGTATTGATAACTTCATATACACACATAACTTTATTTGAACTGTTTCTTCATCAGGTCTCCGTTTTCTCCTCCCTCCCTCCTTCCCTGTCTTGGTCTCCCAAGTACTGGGGTTACAGGAGTTGGCCCCCAGCCAGGCTTCCCAGTGCAATAGGCGAGGTTTTCTGGCTTTTCCAAAGGTGTTCTACTGGTCTCTCTCATTTATTTGAAGTTCCTTTTGTTTCCCAATTTCTCTCTCGCTTCCACACGTGAGAGATATGAACCTTCACTTTCTGAGGCTGGCTGATCTCACTTAGTATAATATTCTCTAGTTCCATCCATTTTTCTGCAAATGACATAATTTTGTTTTTCTTTATGGCTGAGTAAAATTCCATTGTGCATATATACCATAGTTTGTCTTCATTTTTATTCTTTCTTGCTCTTTCTCTTTCTTAATGCACATAACATTGCACTTCAATATTGATGAATGTGGCACACCAAGGCCCTCCGTTGGATCCCCAGCAACACACACACACACACACACACACACACACACACACGCACACAATGACTGGACTTGCATATCTTCAATTTCTAACGCCTTTACGTATTCTGGTTGATTGATGCAGTATTCCTCCTCGTGTAAACTATTTATCTCCCTTGCTAATTTTCTGTTGGGAATTTTGCTAGTACTTTTAGATATTGCTATCAATTTTACATATTGCTTTGTTTCTTAATCTAGGTTTCATACTTTTTCCCATTATTATGTTATTTTCACCCTAGATAGTATGGATTTCATTATAAAGTGATTTATGATTTTTTATTCTTCGAGTTTTCATTTTTTTCTGGGTAATTTTTTCACTTACAATACTTAGAAATTCATCATCAGTATTCACTAGGGAACAATTATTTGCTTACTTTAAATTGTTCTCTAACTTTTTAAGATTATGTTGTATAGGTTTTGTGTATGTTGTTGTTGTGTATGATTAGTTTCTTACCTCATCTAGATTTTTAAAAAATATGCAGTGGAACTGAGGGTTTTTTTTCCTTCATATTGCTATTTAATTTCATGCAACTTGCCCTTTTTTCCATAGTTCTCTTGGGTTAGAAGAACTTCATTGCATGAGTGCTTCTTAAATAGGGCAGAATTTGTTTCCAGGCGGTACAAAATTTATTCAAATCAACCCAGAGCTCCCCATGTGGACTAGGCAGTGCAGTGTTTAAGTATTT
>PVJS01007461.1:16331-30599 GCA_004027185.1 Glis glis
GAGGAGGGGGAGGAGGGAGAGGAGGGAGTAGAGGAGGAGGATGAGGAGGGGGAAGAAGGAGAGGAGGAGGGGGGAAGAGGAGGGAGAGGAGGCAGAGGAGGGGGAAGAGAAGGGGGAAGAGGAGGAGGGTTCATCCTCCGGACCCCTTTAGGGGCCTAGGGTGGAGGGGAGGTGGGACTAAAGATGGAGGGGTGAAGGAGGTCAGTATGGGTGGGCAGCAGGGCTCCGGGTTTCTGTCACCCCTTCCCCAGGTCGGCTCTGTCCCTGTTTGATGCTCAGTCCTTCTGCTGACACAGTGGTGCTCTGCTTAAATTTCCATTTCATAAAAGAATTCTGAGCGAAAACATTTTTGCAAAGCACTACTTCAGAACATGTCTTAACATCAAATAGATCTCTCTGGTTGTTGTTCTTTTTCAAAACGATATCCAAAAGCACAAATACACACAAACTGAATCTTTAGGATTTTCTAAGAACAGTGCTTTTCCCCCCTATACTTCTAACTGCCTTTTGACTTGGGGAAATTCAACTGGCCCCCAGACACCACCGGTGGTGTCATTTAGGGCCAGGATATTTGAGCAAGGACTCACAGGGATTTAACCTGAATAATATAGGAACTCCTGACCTGATGACAATAAAAATGAAATTAGGCCAAAGAGTACGAGCAGGGACAAGACTTTGAGGAGTTTTGCCTCAAGGAGACAGGAGACAGCACCAAGGGAAAGAAAATCCATGCTCCCTGCCCCCCAACAAAGGAAGAGGGCAGTTGAGGTGGGGGTGATCCTTGGAGGCACCTTGGGTCCACTCTGCACCTGGTCTCTGGGTCGATTTGATTAAGAATAGGACAGAGAGGAAAGGCACATTCCATACACTGTAAGTGTGTGTGTGTGGGGGGGGGGGGGCTGAGTAGGAAAAGACAGTAACAGATTCCAAACTAAGGCTGGACAGCTCCTCTGTCCTTGTCCCTGTGGTGGTGGCTGTGTCAGGAAGATTGAAGAAGAACTGCCCTGATCCTGCAGAAAGGATTTGTCCAGGGAAGTAACTGTCTGCCGGGTCCCTGGCAAGCTTGTGCAGCCTCTAGGCAGCTCCGACAAAGAGGGCTGGCCCGGGAACCTCTGGGAAGGGCTGGGCCCTGCACGGTCTTTCTGGACCTCCCACAGGGACATCCGGCTTCCCTGTGTTCTCTGTGTGTTAGTTCATTTCTCCAAGATGTCCTGTTCAGTTTCTGTTTATCACACAGGGATCTCTGACCCCAGAACTCTAGACTCAGAAGGAAACTTCTGGTGCTTCATTATTTCCTTTATTTTATTTATTTATTTATTTAGTGTGTGTGTGTGTGTGTGTGTGTGTGTGTGTGTGTGTGTGTTACTGGGGATTGAACCCAGGGGCATTCTATCTCCAAGTTACACCCCCAGTCCTGTTTTATTTTTATTTTGAAACAGGGTCTCACTAGGTTGATGAGAGTCTCCCTACTCGCTGAGGCTGTCCACGAACCTGCAATCCTCCTGTCTAAGCCTCCCAAGTACTGGGATTACAGGCGTGCACCACACCCGGCTATTTCCTTTATTTCTGCTTCCTAGATTTTTTGTCTCTTTTTCTTACCTTGCTTTAGCATAAAAAAAGAAAAAAAGAAAAGAAACCGCATACAGTATTAAATAATCAAGTGAGAAGCAGCATCTCATTTTCTTTGGTTAAGATGTTTAATGGAACAGTTTAATGGTTCCCTGTCAAGGGTAATTGGTTTTACATTGACACATGTTGTGTTCTTAAGAAAGTATCCTTCGATTCCTTTTTTTTTTCATGAGTTTTTAATATTGGGAATGAATTTAAAATTCTACCTATGAGGACATCTATGCAAATGATTTCCTTATCTTTTCCGGTACTGCTAAATCACAGTGTTTTCTCTATGTTGACTCTTGTTTGCAAAAGGGGGCTCAGAGGTGGCCCTCACTACATGTTTGTTGAATGAATGCGTGAATGAATGAATTGAACATACGTGTTCTGATTGAAGCTGTTGGAACACCATGAGTTTATCGTTTCATGGGACAGCATCTGCAGGGGTGGCAGTGGGGATGGAAACATAATTTCGTTGCTACCTAAGATTTTCTAAAATTCCATCACTCGGTGAGCCAAGTCTCCAGGCCTGGCTGTCATGTGACCCATGACAATGAAGACAAGTGTGCGGGGTGGGGGTTAAAACATTCTAGTGGCTCTAACTGGAAGTTAACTGCTCAGTAAATAGAGACGTGGAGCCGCGAGAGCGCCGAAGGAAGCTTTGTATGCTGGCTCCATGTGCCAAAAAGGTAGGCAGGTGGGGAAAGCTGCTGTCGCCATAGTGACAAGGCGCCAGATGCTGGGGGAGTCCAGGTAGCAACACTGTTGGGGAAGCTGCTGGTGTTGGGAAGAGTCGGGAGCAGGGAAGCCTTGCACACAGACTTGAAAATAATTTCCTCTGTGACAAGGACACAGCAATATAAGAATTCCCGTCAAAGCAGAATAAAAACGTGTGATCAGCCATCATGAAATGATGTGTTTTTTTTGTTGTTGTTTTGGTGGTACTGGGTATTGAACCCAGGGGCATTCTACCTCTGAGCTATACCCCCCAGCCCTATTTTTAAATTTTGAAACAGGGTCTCACTAAGTTGCTGAGAGTCTTGCTAAGTTGCTGAGGCTGGCCTTGAACCTGTGATCCTCCCATCTCAGCCTCCCAAGTTACTGGGATGACCGGCGTTCATCACCATGCCCATCTATGAAATGACTCTTTTTTTCCTTTTTGTGGTACTGGGGATTGAAACCAGGGGCATTCTACCTCCAAGCTACACCCCCAGCTCTATTATATTTTTTATTTGGAAACAGGGTCTCACTAGGTTGCAGAGAGTCTTCCTACGTTGCTGAGGCTGGCCTTGAACCTGTGATCCTTCCATCTCAGCTTCCCAAGTACTGGGATTAGAGGCATATGCTACCACACCTGGCTTCTAAAATGATGTTTTTAAAAAAGAAAATGCCATTCATATGTCCTCCCCTGGTGAGAAATGATTTATTTATTTATATCAGATGGAACAAAATCTATCATGGAGACATAAAGATGATGGTTCTGGGTCCAACTGACTGTAGATGACACTGGCTGAAAGCCAGTTCATTGGAATTCAGCCTGGCCGGCCAACTGGAGGATGGCTCAAGTTGTCAGAGAAATTATTTGTCCAGGTTACCAAGTGGGCTGATCATGCTTGTCTTTCCGAGGAAAGTTGAATTTGATTCCTGCTGCTGAAAGATTCTCTGCCGTACACGAGCTAAGCTGAGATCGACAGGGCCGCAGAGACTGCGCAGGCCGGAAAACCGCCAGATGATGTGCTAGTTTCCCGGCCAAAATGCTGGCCTTTCATGTGACACATTTGTTTTGGCTCCTTGTGACCTGTGTGAGTGTGTGTGTGTGTGTGTGTGTGTGTGTGTGTGTGTGAATTGTGTGAGTATGTGTGTGAGAGTGCATGAGTGTGTGTGAGTGTGTGAATGTGAGTGTATGAAAGTGTGTGTGAGAATGTGTGTGTGGGAGTACGTAAGTGTTTGTGTGTATGAGTGTGTGTGGGTGTGTGCATGTGAGTGTGTGAGTATGTGTTAGTGTATGTGTGTGAGTGCATGAGTGTGTGTGAGTGTGTGAGTGTGTGTCAATGTGTGAGTGTGTGAGTATGTGAGAGTGTGTGTGTGTGTGTGTGTGTGGTATTGGGCATTGAACCCAGGGGCACACTACCACTGAGCTATAGCCCTAGCCCTTTTTATTTTTCACTTTGAGACAGCGCCTCACTAAGTTACGCAGGCTGGCCTTGGGATCCTCATGCCTCAGCCTCCCGAGGAGTAGCTGGGATGACAAGCACCCAGCTTTATGACTTTTTGACTTCTTTAAGATGCTGTGGAATGTTATTTCACCCCAGCTTTGAGCATTTTATTTATTCTTATATTTATTTATTTATTTATTTATTTATGTGGTTTTTTTTTTTTTGCAGTACTGGGGATTGAACCCAGGGCATTCTACCTCTGGGCTACACCCCCAGCCCTATTTTTTATTCTTTATTTTGAAACAGGGTCTCATTAAGTTGAGGAGGGCCTCACTAAGTAGCTGAGGCTGGCCACGAACCCGTATCCTCTGGTCTCAATCTACCAAGTACTGGGATTACAAGCGTGTGCTACCACACCCGGCAGCTTTGAGCATTTTAAATATTCTTTGTTCCAAGTGTGATTCATACACTTGTAATCCCAGTACTTGGGAGCGTGAGACAGAAGGCTCACAGGATCGAGGCCAGCCTCAGCAATTTAGCGAGACCCCCAGCAACCTAGTGAGATCTTATCTCAAAATAAAAAAATAAAATAGGTCTGGGAGCCTAACTCAGAGGTAGAATGCCCCTGGGTTTAATCCCCAGTATCTATCATCTCTCTTTCTCTCTCTCTCTCTCTCTCTCTCTCTCTCTCTCTCTCTGTATCTATCTATCATCTATCTATCTACCATCTGTCTAGCATCTAGCATCTACCTGTCTGCCTTCTTTGTGAGGCTGGTAATACAGCTCAGTGGTAGAGGGCTTGCCTACCATACTTACTCAGGGCCCTGACCAGCTCCACAAAAGAACAAAACAAAATACAGTATTCGTTGCTAATTCTTCAGATGGCATATCAGCCTTGCTTTTACATTTCTAACAATTTAAATGTAATTAAATGTGAAGTTCATTTTAAGGTTAATAAAATTCAAAATGTAAAGTCAAAAGAATCTTTTTAAAAAAAAATGAGAACTTTTACCGCGGTTGTTCGTGATTCAGTATTGAAAAACTGAACTTTTGGTGAATCAGCTCACTTTTAATAACTGCCGTTGCTGGAAATCTTGGGCCATCACCGCCCACGCAGAAGAGAGAATGACTTTAATTTATTTCCTCTTGGTGCCCTAGGTGCTAGTCAACTGCAGTATGAAGGAGGAGCGGCAGCCAAACACTGAATGGCTCGTCCTGAGCAGGCACATCCTCCGGCCTCAAATTAACTTCAGTTAAAAAGCCAAACAGGTCGGGGGTGGAGCTCGATGGTAGAGTGCTTGCTTAGCAGGCAAGAGGCCCTGGGTTGGATCCTGGGTACCACCAAACACACACACACACACACACACGATATAGTTCAGATTATATGAAAACAAAACTTCCTAACAACCACAGAGCTTTTTTTTTTTTGGTGGTGGTGGTACTGGAGATTGAACCCAGGGGCATTCTATCTCCAAGCTATACCTCCCAGCACTATTTTAATTTTCATTTTGAAACAGGGTCTCACTAAATTGCTAAGGCTGTCCTCAAATCTGCAATCCTCCTGTCTCAGCCTCCCAAGTCCTGGGATTATTGGTGTGCCCCACCATGCATGCCACAAAGCTTCCTGAGCTCCATCTGCTGCACACTTACTGTGAGGGCGCAGGGACGCGGGGACAGCTCGGCTCCCTCCCGGGGCGCCCTTACCCGTACAGCTCCCGGCAGAGCAGCGAGGTGAGCTTCTTCAGGTGGGGAAGGCTGCTGGAGCCCGTCTTCACAAAGTCAGAGTCCAGGGCCAGCTGACTGCTCAGATAGTCTTGGATGGCTTTCAGATGCTCCTCTGGAAGCCTGAAAAAGAAAAAGGGAAATAAAAGAGCTGTCTTCTTCCTCCTCCTTCCTCCTCCTCCTCCCCCCTCCTCCGCCCTCCTCCTCCTCTTCTTCCTCCTCCTCTTCCTTCTCTTCTTCGTCTTTGTCTTCTTCTGTACTGGAAGTTAAACCCAGAGGCATTCTACCTCCAAGCCACACCACCAGCCCTTTTTAAATTTTGAAACAGGGTTTCGCTAAGTTGCTGAGGGTCTTGCTAAGTTGTTGAGGCTGGCCTCCATCTTCCCGTCTCAGCCTCCCTCCTGGGATTATAGGTGTGGGCCACCGCGCCCAGCAAAGCCTGCTTCTCTGTTCCTTTTGGCCACCAACACCAGCATTCACAGCAACAACCATGACAAGTTGAGGATTGTCAGGCTCCAGCTGAGCCGTGGTCCTTCAGGGGGACATCTGCAGAAATGCTCAGGGCCAAAGTCCCCTGGGTCTTACTGCAAGGAGAGGAGCGCTAGGCGAAGGGTGCAGCAAGAGCAGGTGTCTCTCTTGGGACAAGCACCTTCAGGTACTCCTGGAAGGAAGGGACAGGACTGGGGGTTGGGAAGTGGTGAGCCTTTTAAGAGAAGACAAAGAGGCTGGGAAATACACTGTGGAATTGCTTCCCTCATCTGTTCATAGAGCCGGAATCCAAGGGCTGAGGGATGATCTAGTCTGGAAACAGTAGGAAGCCTTGGCTCACAGGTCAACCTCAAATTCAGGGCTGACGGCTGCCTGGAGCAGTACCTGGAGAGTTGGGAGCCATCCCAGGCTCCACAGGGAAGTCTGTGTGAGTAATGAGGGGGCTGGGATTAAGGTAGGATAGAAGAAATAAAAGATAAGTAGAAAAAAGTCAAAAAAGAAGGACCAGGAATATGTAACTTCAATGTGGAAGCCTGTGCCCAAATTCCCCAAGCCCGCCAGTCATCCCCAGCCCCCAGGCCGGGCCTGCCAGTCCCAGGCTTCTGGGAAACTTAGTGATCTTGTATTCTTTCTCCTAGAATGATTACCCTGAGCACTGTTAGCTCTCATCAAAGGAGTATCTATCCATTGATCAGGCAACAGAAGCCACACAAAACAGCTGGAGAGGTGACACCATGCTGGACAGTCAATCACTTGTTAAATACCTTGAGAACTGCTAATTATCCCACCTAGGAAGAGTTGAGCAGGAGAGATGTCTGTTGATCAGACAAAAAAGGCCACGCAAAAGACCCAGAAAGACAATGAACCATCAAATCAGGAAGCTCATGCACTTTTTTTTACGGTACTGGGGATTGAACCCAGGGGCATTCTACCTCTGAGCTGCACCCCCAGTCCTATTTTATTCTTTATTTTGAAACAGGGTCTCACTAAGTTGCAGAGGGCCTCACTAAGTAGCTGAGGCTGGCCGCAATCCTGCGATCCTCCTCTCTCAGCCTCCCAAGTACTGGGATTACAGGCGTGCCCCACCACACCCGGCTCTCATTCACTTATGATACTCTCCTAGGGCACTGCTAGCCATCCTGCCTGGGAATAGTTTAAGCAAAAGCGATACCTGGTGATTAGACAACGAAGGCCCTGCCAGGACCAGAAGACGACCAAGATGCTCTTGTGATGGATGTCATCCTCAATACCTCCCCTGCTCACCCTCCAAGAAAAGAACAGCCATGGGCACCCACACACACAAATGCCTTTCACCTTCGAAGTGGCCTATGTTCTCCCTGGAATGCAGATTTCTTACTTCCCCGAAAAAAAATCTCCATCTATGTCTCTGGCAGGTGCTGAGATTCTCCCCTGTCCCATAAGCCAAGGACCCTGTCAGTCCTGAGTTGAGCTCCCTTCTCTCCTGCACCCTCATGGAACCGGCTCCTTTGGGTAGTGGTTGTCCGGGTGCCCTGGCTCTGTCCTCCCCAATTTGCTCCCTGTACACTGGCCACAGAGAGACAGAGCCCAGAGGACCCATCCTGGGGTGGTCACCTAAAATCTGAGATGACCTCTCTATATTCTATCCTCTAGCAACTTTTGTTCTGGTAACTTTTTTTTTGGTAGCGCGGATAGAACCCAGGGACATTCTACCTCCAAACTACAACCCAGCCCTTTTTATGTTTTTGTTTTGAAACAGGGTCTCACTAGGTTGCTGAGAACCTTGCTATGTTGCTGAGACTGTCCTTGAACTTGTGATCCTCCTGTCTCAGCCTCACAAATACTGGGATTACAGGCGTGTGCCACAGCGCCTGGCTTGTTCTGGTAACTTTTGAGACTTTGCTTCCATAATAATAGCTAATATTTCCTGAGACACACCAGACACTTTATACTCTAATCCACAAATCAGTTTTATGAGGCAGATACTATTATTATTATTATTATTGTTATTATTATTATTATTATTACTATTTTACAAATGAGGAAACTGAGACTCAAGGATGTTAATTACCTGGGTGAAAAAATTATTACATGACTTAAAGATCTATGTTCCAGCCTGTGAGAATATTAAGTTTTTTCTATCAAAGGATTAGGTTAATTTAAAATAACCACCATTTCGTAACCTTGTACAAGGTCCTGTTTGTGAGTTTCCATCTCCTGAGAATTGCAAACGCCACCCCCCCGCCCCCCTGGTATTCTGTTCTAGACGAATTAGCTGACTGTGTTGACACTGTGGAACCACACTCCCACCGATAGAAGCACGGTGCAGAAGTTTGCATTAGGGATAAAAACTGGGTGGACTTCCGGCTCAATGTGCCTGCATACCTGGCTTCCCTGGTGTCAAGACCCTTTTTGCAAAAGGTAAAACCACCTTGCTGTGCCATTTTCAAACATGCGTCATTTCTTATGACGCCATGAAAATTTATATCTAATAAGCCTTGACACATAATCACAAGGTTTTTTTTTCTGAGCCAGGTGTGGTGGCACATGCCCTTAATCCCAGTACTTGGGAAACTGAGACAGGAAGATCACAGGTTCGAGGACAGCCTCGGCAATTTAGCAAGATCCTTAGCAACTTAGTGAGACCCTATTTCAAAATAAAAAGGGCTGGGGATGTAGCACAGAGGTAGAATGACCCTATTTCAAAATAAAAAATAAAAAAGGCTGGGGATGTAGCTCAGAGGTAGAATGCCCTTGGGTTCAATTACCAGTAAACACCCCTCCCCAGAAAAAAAAAGAAAAGGATTTTTCTGTATGACCCATAAAAGAATGTAAACTCATTGCTCTGAAGACTGGACAGGATGGGATTAGCCATTTTGACTTGTTGAGAGTGAGAAAAAAGTTAGCAACTACCTATATACCAGTTATCATCATATTTAACTTTAATCTATATTTATTCTGAGTCTTGACAGCGTAAAATCCAGTTTCTGCCTAAGTCTGTTTACTACAAAGCACAAATATCTCTCCTACAATATTGAAATATGTATCAAAGGTTGGGGGTGTAGCTCAGTGGTAGAGTACTGCCTAGCCTATAAAAAGCCCTGTGTTCCATCCCCAGCAAGGCAAAAATTAAAAAATAAAAAATAAAAATAAATAAGTGAGGAAGTAATAGTAAAATATGCCTCTGAGCATTTCTAATGCCTATTACCTTAGAGACTGCTAATCCTTGTTGCAGGAAGCTACATTTGTTAAAATGTTTCTTGTAGAAAAGTGTTGATATAATCCCAGTACTTGGGAGGCTGATACGGGAGGATTTAGGTTGGCTGTCAGCCTCAGCTACTTAGTGAGGCTCTCTGCAACTTAGTGAGACCCTGTTTCAAAATAAAGAATAAAAAATAGGGCTGGGGGTGGAGCTCGGAGGTGTAATGCCCCTGGTTCAATCCCCAGTACCACAAAAAAAAAGTGTTGACATAAAGAGATAAAGAGATACACTATGTTTATCCAACCAGGTTAATTTTGCTCAGAAAGCTTGTGGTAATTAACGTGTTAACTATGGCCTCACTGATGAGATGTAAGTGACTGTCACAAAAGAGTACGCAGGTCATCTTGTAATTAAGAATAATCTTAGCCGGGCATGGTGGTGCACACTTGTAATCCTACTACTTGGGAGGCTGACAGGAGGATCATAGTGAGACCCTCAGCAACTTAGTGAGACCCTGTTTCAAAATAAAACATAAAGTAGGGCTGGGGGTGTGGCTCAGAGGTAGAATGCCCCTGGGTTCAATCCCTAGTACCAAGAGGAAAAAAAAAAAGGAGAAGAATCTTAAGGCAGTCCCCCATTTAAAAAGCGACTCGACTGGCAAAGTAGATTAAAACACAACAAAGACTCTCAGTGTCTGGGACCCTCCACCATGATCCAGTCACTCATTCCCATCTGCAGGAAATGGTTTTTGGAAGGTCCCACCCCCACGTGTTAGCTGAGAGGCAGACATAGGAAGAGAAGCCCCCCACCTTTGCTCTGACCTGCTCCTCTGACCCTGCAGTGAGACTCAGGACACCTGTGCACAGGTGTGCAAGTGTTCTGAGGGACCAAGGCTCAGTGGGAGCCTTCAGCCTGCTCCCCCTCCTCCCCCTCGCTGGGGGCTGGGCCTTACCCTGCCCCACCGCCACCGACGACGCACAGCCCTGTACCTATGTGGTCCCCAATCATCCAGGCTGATTAGAAGATGGAGTCAGCAGGAGAGGGGGAGAGTCAGGGAAGAACGGTGGGGGCGTCCCTCGCTGCTCCCTGAGGAGCTCATTGCATTTAGCGTCTCAGCTCCAGCAGAGATGGAAATCCGAGGACACAAAACAGTGGGCTCGCTTTCCACGGAACAGTTTAACGAGCAGTGGCTATTTACACACATGCATAGCGATAATCATGTCAGTGTAACAACCAATCAGAAACATTGGCTCTTCTGCTCTTTGAGGACCAGCACAAGAACTCCAGGAGCCTGCAGCGAGTGAGCTCGGGGCCAGAGAGGAGCCAAAAGGGCGGCACGTGCAGGCGGCAACTACAGCGCCAGGTGTCTTAGCAACCGGTGGCCTACTGCACCCTCACGTGCTTGCTTTGTGTTTTTTGTCAAATCAGAGGACAGGAAAACAGTCCTGGCAGCCTCATATTGGCCTTTTGGGGGAAGTAGCTCTAGCCCTGCTGTTAAGATTTTCTTTTGGGGAGTGGGGGGAGCTTTTCTCAAAGGACCAAAAAAAAATGCTTTTAAATGATTAATTCATGAGCGTGATGGGGTTCATCCAACACATGTCTGGTGGGTGCCTCGTCCATGCCAGGCCATGTGCTGAGCCCTGGGGACACAGGGCCCCTCGTGGAGCTTCCTTTCTATTCCAACCCCACCTGAGGAGCTCCCTCCATCTCCTTTCTGGCCACCAGACCCGTACCTAGGCCGGAAAGCTGACATCATCCGGCCAGGGAAGTGCGGGGCTGGCTGGAGGAGGGGTTGCAGGAGCCGGCCACTGTGGACCAGCAGAAGCCTGTGGGCCTCCGTAGACCAGATCCTGTAATCCTGGATCGAACCCTGGGGAGGTATCAGAGTGATTGCACCTCAAAAAAGGGGTGCCACACTGGGCAGGCCTCATCGTCCCTACCACCCCTGAAGAGGGTGACCAGGAAGGTGGCCAGCTCCGAGCAGCAGGTCTGGGCTGCATGCAGCAGCTCCCCTCTGCTTGGGTCGTAGAACCCGGTAGAGGCATTTGTGGTAGGAAAAGATGCTGTGTGTAGTTTCTGGAAGTCCTTCGAGGGACTCAGAGCACAGGCCCCCAGAGTTCTGGGGTGTGTCTGCAGTAGAAGACATCATTGCAGAACCCACTCCTCCCCCACGCCTGGGCCTGCAGGTGACAGGCATCTAGGCGAGGCCATCAGCATCAGCTGGCTCGAGCTGCCTGCCTGTGCCAGGCGTGGACCAGCTGTCGGGGTGGGAGCTCAACAGCAGCCTGTCCTGCAGTGGAAGTGGGACTTGGGGAGTGAGCACGGAGGCAGGCGGCTCAGACGCGTCACATTGGCACCTGCTAACCACTTACGACCTCAGGAAGGCCCCCTCCCCTTTTCCTGGTACTGGGGTGACTGGCACCTGAGAAACACCTTGGTACTGTTGGCGACTGTGGGTGTGAGGTGCCATTTAAAACTTATAAATGTAAAAATATCCCAAAACTTTAAAAGTAAGCAACGAGCTAGAAGATAGTTTTTTCCCCCACAAAGATGATGGAGAAAGGGTTAATATATAAGGGGGTTGTAAAACTTGATGAAAAAACATTAAGACCCTGATAGAAAAATAGGCAAATGACAAAAACAAGGAGGAGACAATCTTGGTTAAAAACATACATTGAGCCGGGTGTGGTGGCGCACGCTTGTAATCCCAGTACTTGGGAGGCTGAGACAGGAGGATTGCAGGTTCAAGGCCAGTCTCAGCAATTTAGTGAACTCCTCAGCAACTTAGCAAGACCCTTTTTCAAAAACAAAATAGGGCTGGGGGTGTAGCTTAGAGGTAGAAAGCCCCTGGGTTCCATCCCCAGAACTGTACACACATACAATAACAAAACAAAACAATATATACATTGTTTTTCGACCTTGCTATTAGTGACTCTATGGCCATGAGCGCAGACGTTGATTGCAGGAATGAAGTGGCCATTCCTGGGGCTGAGGCCGGCGTGGTCCGCAGAGCCAGGGCCTCAGTGCCGGGTAGCACCGCTGGCCTCCAGGGGACCCGCGGCAAGGACTCACCCGCTGGTATCCATGCTCTGCAGCCGCTGAAACAGCGTCTCGGGGAGGCTGGGCCGGCTGGCCTCGGTGGCGCGGGAGTTCTCCACTGAAAGCGGAAGCTCCTTGGCCTCGCAGGGCCCGGCTGACAGAGGGATGTTTCTTGGTGGCAGCTCAGGAGGGGACATGACACTTTCTATAGAAAGAATGGCAGGGAGGTCACTGGTACTGATACCCTGTGCCTGACCCTGCCCCACACGCCCCTTGCAGCCCTGTGAGGGCCACTGAGCACCAGGTCCTGGTCTGTGCCCCCTTGTCCTTACCCTTTCTGCTTCCTTGCAGACTCCTGACTAGCTGGGGAGCGTCCTAGGGCAGCCCTGGTTTGGTGACACTTGCACCTGGGGCCTCTAAGTTGTCTGTCCCACTGTGGCGCTCAGCAAACACCTGCTGGGGGTGGTTGGCGCAGGAGGCAGGGTGGCCACAGGATCGCTGACCTTGGACAGACCCAGCCGCAGCTCAGCAGGATGGGCTCAGCTTCGAGGGGCTGAGGCAGGGGCCGCACATGTGAGGCCAGGCCCCAGCGTGGGGTGCGGGCCAGGCAGTCGGGCCAGCTGCTCTTCTCTCTAGCCCTGACTTCTCTCTCTGCACCTTGTCTCCAGCTTCTCCCCTCCCTCCTCTCTTCCGTCAGACCCTTGGAGACAAATCCTAACAATTCTAAAAGGGTCTTCTCACTCAGAGACCGGAAATGTTAAACAAACGACACAAAGTTGGCTTGAAAGATGAGACCTTGCCCATCTCCTTTAGAATCTTCTTCCTGTATGAATGACCAACAGGCAAAGGTCTTTGAGCCCCTGCGTCCAGGACTCCTGGCCAAGCCCCTTCCTACCCCTAATGACCACCCCCAGGCCCCAGTCACAGTGCTGCCCAGGGACTTCATTGTTTTTTTTTTTAATCCCCTGGGGATTGAATCCAGGGGTGTTCTATCTCTGAGCTACACCCCCATCTCTTTTTATTTTTATTTGGAAGCAGGGTGTCACTAAGTTGCTGAGTGTCTCACTAAGGTTCTGAGGCTGGTCTCGAACTTGCGATCCTCCTGTCTCAGCCTCCCGAGTACTGGGATTACAGACATGCACCACCATGCCTGGAGGGACTTTGTCTTTAATGTAAGACCACTTCACTTCCTCGTCCCTCCTGGGTCCTGAAGATGGTTATGAGTCTGTTTTGAGCCCCAGAGACTGGCGATCCCTTGAGAAGGCTGGAGCCAAATGAGACACTTTGGACCAGGGGGACTGAATTCTGCGTTGCCCTGGGTCAGGTCGGCCCTGGGTGGCTCTGGGGAAGTGAGGGCAGCGGTCACGAGACCAGGCTTCTGTTTCGAGCCCTTACAGGAAGTGTGTCAGGGTCTCTCTCTAGACAGTGTCCCAGAGGGGCACAGCAGGTGGGGCGGGTGGCCAGAGGGAAGCAAGGATGGAGCCCTGTGGAGGGAACAGCTGCAGGATGGCTTCTCTGACGTCAAGGTCAAAGCCACCACTGGGCACCCTGGGGACATGTGGGGCACACGCGGCCAGGCCCTTGGTGAGCAACCAGACCATGGACTTGCATAGGGAGATGTCGGCTCCGCTATATCACAGCCGGACTCTCCTGATCCCGGGAGGCCAGGACTCTCCAGGACCCAGGAGGACAGGAGGCATATGGCCTTCGGGGCCCTTCCAGCCCCACGGACCTGTGCCCTTCAGGAGAGGCGCTTCGCCTGGCCCTCGCCTTCCCTTCCACCAGAGCTGCTGAGGTGGCTCTCCAGTCTGCCCTGTGACGAGAGCCAGTGAGCTGTGCGACCACGAAGAGGGGGGTCTCCAGGGAGGTGGACAGGGGGTCTGCTGGCTTATAAACTAGCCCATGGAAGTGGATACAAAGGGTGTCCAGCTTGTGGCTGATGGCAGCCTGCCAGGGACAGGCAGAAGCCAGACCAGGGATGTCAGGGTTTCTGATCGAATCTCTCCCTCCTGGGGCACCTCTGCTGTGGGGGAAGCCCTGACCCTCTGAGGTGGCCCACACCTGTAATCC
>PVJS01007461.1:30699-56236 GCA_004027185.1 Glis glis
CTTTTTTTTTTTTTTTTTTTTTTTTGCGGTACCAGGGATTGAACGCAGGGTGGTCTACCTCCATGCTACACCCCCGGCCCTATTTTTTATACTTTATTTTGAAACCGGGTCTCATGAAGTTGCGGAGGGCCTCACTAAGTAGAAAGAGAGAGAGACAGGGAGAAAGAGAGAGAGAGAGAGAGAGAGAGAGAGAGAGAGCGCGCAAACTGAGGTTGGCCACGAACCCGGATCCTCCGGTCTCCACCTCCCAAAGTACTGGGATTACAAGCGTGCGCCACCACACCCGGCTGTAAGACCCTCTTTCAAAATAAAAAATAGGCTGGGCATGGTGGCATACTTGGGAGGCTGAGACAGAAGGATTGCAGGTTTGCAGCCAGCCTCAGCAACTTAGCAAGGCCCTCTGCAACTTAGTGAGACTCTGTTTCAAAATTAAAAAAAAAAAAGATAAAATAGGGCTGGAGATGTATCTCAGAGATAGAATGCCTCTGGGTTCAATCCCAGTACCACAAAAAATAACAATCAATCAATCAATAAATAAATAATAAATGGGCTGGGGCGTGTAGTTCGGAGGTAGAATGGGAGAATTCAATCCCTAGTATCCAAAAAATATTAATAATAACAACAATAATAATAAAATAAAAAGGGCTGGGGGTACAGGTCAGAGAACACTTCTGGGTTCAATCCCCAGTGCCACAAAAAAAAGAAAGAAAGAAAGAAAGAAAGAAAGAAAGAAAGAAAGAAAGAAAATAAAAATTCGCATCTTGTGTTTTTCTTTTAGAAAATGAGCCTTCGAAGGAGCGTGTGCGCCCCACAGGCAGGCTCGCTTTCGGCTCGCTTTCTGCACTGCGTTCTCGCCGTGACTTGAGCCTCTGCTCTTTTCTCCTCTTAGGGGCAAGGCAGGTCTGCGTCTCACCTACTTTCAGGGACTGTATATTTTTCGGTACATTTTTAGGAGCTGTACTCTTGTGGCCTTCTTAACGATGATATAAAGAAACACCTTTCTTATCCGAGTGAGGCGCAGGGAGCTCCCCCTTCGCTGTCCTCCTGTGAAAGCCTTAAGGACAGTAATGATGGCAGCCATGTTTATTGAAAGTTCGCAGTGTACCAGGATTTGGGCACTACGTTGTTGTTGTTGTTGTTACTGGGGATTGAACCCAGGGGCATTCTACCTCTCAGCTACACCCCCAGCACTTTTTATTTTTTATTTTGGAACAGGTCTTGCTAAGTTGCCAAGCCTGGCCTCAAATCTGCAATCCTCCTACCTCGGCATCCCAAGTACTAGGATTATAGGCATGCACCACGGTGCCTGGCTGGACACCACATTCATAGACTCATTTGATCCTGTGACACCCTTGACAGGTAAATAAGTACTATCTTTTCTGTCTCTTTAAAAAGAAGCCTGTGGTCCAGAGAGGTTAAGTAACTTACCCAAGGGAGCAGGCATGCCTATCCATGTCTGTTTGGCAAGTGTTCCTAACTTGTCCTTGACCACCATGCCACACTCTGTCCCTGATACTAGGACCCTCTAATGTACAAGCACTTGTGGGGCATGGAGGGCGGGGTCCCCAGGGCACCTCCCGGCCTCCCGCCATCAGTCCTTCCCCTCTTACCCGTGTCCTCCTCAGGGTCGTCGGCCGCGTCCTCCTCCTCCAGGGGCACCGGGTACTGCAGGTGAGTCACCAGCCCCATGTTCTCCTTCTTATAGAACTCGATGAGCTGGTCCAGCTTCGTGAAGAACCTCATGGGGACACCCTCGGAGGCCTGAGGACGGAACCCCCCCACAGGAGCACATTTTAAGTGTCTAGAATGTCACCCAACCACAAAGGCCACCTGCAGCGAGACCAGCGGGGCCAAGGGAGTGACAGCGGTTCAGAAAAAGCCTCAGACTCCTCCGCCCACACCCTCACGTCCTGTGGCTGGCAGCTCCGGAGCCCTCTGCAAGACCTTCTTCAATATCTTTTTCTTTCAGTCTCTACAAAAGCTTTTATTTTAAAAAGTAGTTTGTTTTACAAATAGTATGTTTTCATTAAGGCAACATTGGAAAATATTGATTTTTTAAAAAAAGAAATCACTTGTAATCCAACAACCCTGAGACCTATTTTCAATCTGTTTTGAGAGAGAGAGAAAGAGAGAGAGTGTGTGTGTGTGTGTGTTTGGTGGGAAGACTTATTTTTGTTTTCTTTTCCCCACAAAGATAAGTAAAAAGAAAAAATTTTAATTATTATTTTTTCTTTGTGCTGGGGATTGAACCCAAGGCCCCTTGCAAAGCATATACTTTATCACTGAGCTACACCCCCAGCCCAAAGATCACTAAAAAAAAATTTTTTTTAAATGTTTTTGCAGTGCTGGGACTCAAACCAGGGCCTTGCATATGCTAGGTAAGTTCCCACCACTGAGCTACACCCCCAGTCTCAGGTAATTTATTTTTTTGCCATACTGAGGTTAGAATCAAGGGTCTCCCTGTATGCTAGGCACGTGCTGTACTACTGAGCTACATCCCCAGCCCTTTTTATTTTTATTTTGAGACAGAGTCTCATTAAGTTGCTCAGACTAGTCTCAAATTTGTGATCCTCCTGCGGTAGCCTCCTGAATAGCTGGGATTACAGGCGCCAAGGGGCCCGGCAGATCATTTATGTCTAAACATGGGACAAATCTATTCTGGCAATTGCTTTGCTTTTATTTATTTTTATTTGTTATAACTTGGTTTTTATCAAGGCTCAGAAAATGCTCTAGGCAGCAGAGCAATCTTCCCTAGTTTGTATCTCTGCTGTTAACAACAGGGACAATTCTGCTCCGCTGTTTTAAGGCTCTGGGGCCTGGTCTTTCTCTAGGTCCTGTGGCTCCAGCAGGAAATTCAAGGTCTTTCCTGAGCCCTGCCCCTACCCAGGCCCCACCCTCCCTGAGGCCCCGCCCACATGGCCCAGGAAAGGAGAGGGACATCAAGCTGTAGGTAGGTGAAAGGATGGGCATCACAGCCCCAACATCAAGTGCACGTGTTTTGCCCCTGTCATCTTAACAATGACTTTCCTGTCTGACTTGGGATTTGTAGGTCAGGGGTCCAACTGCACCCTTGAGGACTGCTAGCTATGTTCTTACTAAAGGGAATGGAACCCACCACTTGTGGGAAATGAGGCCCAAAATGCAAATAGATTTAGGTTGGGAAGTCCACCCAGGTGGAGGAGCAGGCCGGGTCTAGACCCACCTGCCTGCTTCCAAGTTGGAGCCCCACTGCTGCCATCTTGGAGGGGTTGACTTGGAGGAAGGGGCGGTGGCCCGGCTTGAAGGTCATCAGGATTACAGATGAGTGGGATAGACTCAGACATCCAGCATCACCACCAGGAAACACTCAGACCTGTCCCTGAGCCCTTGCTCCTGGGCGGTAAAATCCAAACTGGAGTGAGGACACAATTGTCTTCCAGAAGAATACGCCTCTGTCATTCACCTGGGACTCCCTCTCTCTGTCTCTCCTTGTCTCATTCCTCTGTCTCTTTCTCCAAGGGTACTTGTGTGTGCACATGCACTGCACACAGGTGTAAATCCGTGTGCAGGGATGTGTGTGTGTTTGTGCTGTATGACTTAAGCTATTAAGTAAATGTGTAGAGAGTTTAACAAAGGGTTTATTTATTCTTTTCAATAAATTCCCTTGTTTTCCACAAAGCCCCACACTAAGTAATCTCCTTTGGGTGCTTTTAAACCAGAAATATCAGAGCAGCAGCAGCCAGCCTGTCTAGAAAGTAACTTCAGCAGGTTCAAAAACAAACGGCGAGCAGAATAACAAAAACAAGTTGGCGCAATGCAAGATCTATGCCCTTGATTCAGTTAAAGCCCCGTGAATGAGCATCATTCTGTCAGAGAATTTATAGCTGAAGGATGACACGCTGCTCGGGATATGGGAAACAGAAATGAAAACGTCAAAAGCAAGTCAAGGTGGAACAGATTCTCAGCTGGAGGATGTCCGGGGACCCATGGTTGAGAGACTACATGAGACCCGGGGATCTAAGAGGCACCGATGCTAAGACACACAGCACTTCTTGTACCACTGAAAAGCTACACTATCGATCTAGACACAGATCAATTTCAGACATGTGAAATGTGAAGAAATAAACAATTTACAATTGTTGGATATGCTGTGCCCTAAGCAAGCAGAGGAACAGGACAATCTAAAATGAGTCCCGGCAGAGCTGAGGCGGGAGGAGCTGGAAACCAGCGGTGGGTGTGGAGTGCTGTTGGCCGGCTAGCTCACAGGACCACAGCTTGTGTTTGGACCCTTCCTAGAGGCCAAGGAGCTGCTGTGGGCCACCCAGGTGACCCAGGTTCCCAGGATGGCAGAGAATACAGAATCTCAAGGATCTTGGGGCAGCCTGTCTGGGTGGAGCATCGGTACCAGTGAGCACTGGGGGGCCCTCTCCACCTCCCCAACACCCATGAATGGTGCATGGTTTTGGCGTGCCCCCCCATTCAGGTGTTGGAAACTTCATCCCCACATTCATGTGTTAATGGTACTTGGGGGTGGGGCTTTTGGTAGATAATTAGGATTCAATAGGTCACGAGAGTGCGGCCCCATGCTGGCATCAGTGACCTTAAAACAAAAAGGGGGGCCTGAGCTGGCATGCTTGCTCTGTCTCGCCATATGACACCCTGTACCATGGTATGATGCAGCCATAAACCCCTTTCAGATGCCTCACCATGCTCTTGGGCTGTCCGGACTCCAGAACCATGAACCAAATAAACCTCTATGCATGTGTGTGTGTGTGTGTGTGTGTGTTACTGGGGATTGAACACCCAGGGCATTCTATCTCTGAGCTATACCTCCCAGCCCTTTTTTAATTTTTGTTTTGAAATAGGGTTTTACTAGGTTGCTGAGAGTCTCTCTTGCTAAGTTGCTGAGGCTTATCTCAAACTTTCGATCCTCCTGTCTCAGCCTCCCAAGTACTGGGATTACAGGCATGTGCCACCATGCCTGGCTCCTTTAACACTTTATAAGTGACCCAGTCTGTGGTACTTGGTTACAACAACAGAAGACAGGAAGGCCAGGGGAAGGCACCCTGGAAAAACAGGTGGCCCCTCTACAGGAGCAGATCCCCAGGTGGCAGCTCCACCTGGAGGGAAGATTGCTTTGCAGGCACACCTGAGCCAGCAGGAAGCCGCCTGTCTCCACAGGCAGCAGATAGATGAGGAGGAAATGGCGAAGGCAGGGGCCTAACTGGGCCAGAGAAAGGGCTCCTTGGGCAAACTATTCACAACAGGTGTCCTATAAAACTGCTTTTGGCATTGTGATTTGGCAGGGTTTACAGCGGCTCTGTGGAGAATTTGTGCTCAGAGCACATTCTAGACCAGGAACAGGGAGAGGAAGCGCCAGAGTGAGCGGCAGGGATGATAGAAGCCGCTGAGCTGGCTCAGACAGGGCTGGGCGAGGAGGGTGGTCTTCAGGTGTGTGGGAGCTTCGACACGTGCCGTGTAGGAGGCAGCAGCCCACCCATGGCGTGCCATTCTTAAGCTAGGCCTAAAAGACCCTGTGTTAAGGCATGTGGCCAGTGAGCAGCCAGGGCAGCTCAACAGGCACCCATCCCTGGGTCCAGCCCAATGACCGTAGCAAGTCCAAGCCAGGAGGTGGGAGGAGGCTCCAGATGCTTCTTGACCAGGGCCAGCAGGGGCAGTGGCATGCTGCAGGGACAGCCTGGGGACCCTCCCCCACACCAGGTGACTTCTATATCCACCTGCCTGTGAGCTCACAGTCAGGAGCTGGCTCTGCTCACTTTCCCCCGGTTCCACCGCAGGGCCTGGCGGTTGGAAGTGCTCAGTGATGGGTAGTTCCATGGATTTATCATGTTGGGGTCAGAATGACAGCCAAGAGTTTAGATTCTGGAGGAGAGATGGGACCAGGGACCATTGGTGGGTCTGGAACTGGGGGTGCAGAGAAACAGTAGGGAGGATCCCCGCCCCCCCCATCCGCCAAAGGTGGAGCCTTTTCAACTATTTTAAAATGTAAAATGTGAATGAGAAGGTTGTCATGTGCATTAGTCAGAGTCCTGGCAGGAAGCAGATGTCACATTAAACTAGGAATGTTCAGGAATACCAATAAGGGTGTAGGAGTACCAGTAAGAGGTGGTGCACCAGCCCAGAGCTAGTGGTGGAGAGGAGACCACAGGGGAGGGACGGGTGCTGGGACCCAGCGAGGACACCCAGCAGAACGAGCCCTCTGGTGGAGTGAACCCACAGGACCTCACGGGGAGGGGGGGAGTCAGGGCAGTAGGCCCTCCCCGTCTCCCACCTCCATCACCTGGCTGGGACTCCCATGGGCCAAACCCAATGGGAAACCAGAAAGCAGGGGAGCGGATGGATCTGGGGCAAAGAGAAGACGCCCAGCACATCAAGTTCCTAGTGACCGGGTACCCCAGGTGCCGTGGGAAGGAGGCGCCTGCATGTGGGAATGGAACTTCAGGCTCCGGCCAGGAGTCAGCACCCGGGAGGGGGTGGCCCTGGATTCCCAGCGGTCCAGGCCACCAGACTTTGTTCCTCATTCTGCAGCAACAGCCTTCCTGAAAAGAGGTATCAAGTCATTCTGAAATAGAGAAGGAACCCCTGAAGTCCATGTCAGCCGTGCGCTGCCAGCGTGGTCCCAGGACTGGTACTGAGCTCCCCGGGGTGCTATCCACTGGCAGTGGGATTTCTGCTGTGCAGGGACTCTCCCACTCACGAGGGATGAATCCCCTTTCTCTTTAGCAGATAACTAGAGCATGGAACAGACAGCTTGGTGTTGGAAAAAAACCAAAGAGCTGCGTTTCCTGCTTTAAATGAGCTTCCTAACTTAGAAGGGCCCAGGCCCGGAGCAGAGCCCCCTGCCCTGTGAGGATGGACGTGAGTTTATGTTCAGAACCAGAAGTCCCACAGAGGAAAACGAGGTAGGGCTTAGTGCCAACTGCGAAACCAAGTCCAATCTCTTCTCCAGCCTCCTGTTAAAATCTCCAGGTCTGTGGAAAGTTCTAGGTGATTTCCAGAAAGATCATTTCTACAGGGCCTCTGCAGTTGGCACCCTGTGGAGCCCAGCTTAGAATCAGCAGCTCATTCTGCCTCCTCCACGACCCTGCAAACCCTGGAAGGAAAGGGACCCTGCTTGGCTCAGCCCTACGTTCCCCAAGTCACCTCGCAGGGGAGGCTGGCTGGAAGCGCAATGATAGGCACCCCTGTTTCCAGAGACACACCCACTCCATGAAACTGAGTTCAGCCATTGAAAAGAAGGAAACAGAGATGTGGATCAGACCCTGGGCCATGCAGGGGGAGACCCCTTCACCCCTCAACTGCTCCCCTGGTATAAATACCCCCAGGGAAGGTACAGCCCTGTACAAATACCCCCAGGGACAGTACAGAGCTGGTAGAGGATGGGCCACAGCCCCAGAGCTCAGGAAGAGAAGGGCACAGGGCCTTTACGAAAAAGGAGAAGTGTGTCCCGCCTGCTGGAGGCTCAGGGCCCTGCACACTGAGAACTGTTTCCAGGGCCAGCTCTGGGCTGACTGTCCGGTACCCGCAGGGGAAGGGGGACAGCCAGGAAGGCAGAGCACCAGACAGGCTGAAGGTTCCCAGGGGGTAATTTTAACTTCAGCACTGTCTGCTGTCTCTAAATGCAGAACTGAAATAGAACTAGACCTAGGCCTGGGGGAGGAGGGAGCCCCTCCCAGAGGTTCTGCAGGCTGTGTGTGTGTGTATATGTGTGTGTGTGTGTGTGTATGTGTGTATACTGGGGCTTGAACCCAGGGGTATTCTACCTCTGAGCTATAGCTCCAGCCCTATTTTATTTTTTATTTTGATACAGGGTCTTACGAATTTATAGCAGGCCTCACCAAGTTGCTGAGGCTGGCTGTGAACCTGCGATCCTCCTGCCTCAGCCTCCCAAGTACTAGGATTATAGACATGTGTCACCATGCCTGGCTAACCTCAGCCCCTTTTAAATTTTTTTAAAAAATTTATTTATATTTATTTATTTATTTGTTTATTTATTTATACAGGAGATTGAACCCAAGGGGGTTCTACTTCTGAGCTATATCCCCAGCCCTATTTTATTTTTTTGTTTTGAAACAGGGTCTCACTAAGTTGCAGAGAGCCTTACTGAGTTGCTGAGGCTGGCCACAAACCTGTGATCCTCCCGTCTCAGCCTCCCAAAGTACTGGAATTACAGGTGTAGACCACCATGCTCTCTCTCTCTCTCTCTCTCTCTCTCTCTTTTTGGTACAGGGTCTCACTAAGTTGCTGAGGGTCTTGCTAAATTGGTGAGGCTAGCCTTGAACCTGTGATCCTCCTGTCTCAACCTTCCAAGTACTGGGATCATGGGTGTGTGCCACTACTCCTGGCCAGCCTTCATTTAAATTCAAAAGCAAATCAGGCATGGTGGTGCAAGCCTGTAATCCCAGTATTTGGGAGGCTGAGTGAGACAGGAGAATCACAAGTCCGAGGATAGCCTCAGCAAGTAAGTAGTGAGACTCTCAGCAACTTAGCAAGACCCTGTTCCAAAACAAAAATAAAAGTCTGGGGGTGTAGCTCAGAGGTAGAATGCCCTTGGGTTTAATCCCCAGTACCACAAAATAAATTAATTAATTCAAAAGCAGAGTCGGGTCTGGTGCAGTGGCACGTGCCTGTAATCCCAGTACTTGGGAGGCTGAGACAGGAGGATCACAGGTTCAAAGCCAAAGCATGGAAATTTAGTGAGACCCTGTTTCAAAATAAAAAGGGCTGGGGGTATAGCTCAGAGGTCCAATGCCCCTGGGCTCAATCCCCAGTACCACACACACACACACACACACACACACACACACACACACACAATTAAAAAGCACATAGAATCACTGGAAATTTTTACAAGTGATGGGAAAGCTGGGCGTGGTGGATTGTGCCTGTAATCCCAGTACTTCCACCATATGGTCTAGAATGGGCCCCAGAAGGTACCCCCTTAACAGACAGCCAGCTCTTCCTCTTCTCTTCCCTTCTCTTTTCTTTAAAGCATTTTAACTGGTTCCCTTCCTTTGAAGTGGCCAGGGCCAGCAGGCTCTGGGGCTGGAGCCTAGGATGTGGTCAGGCTGCAGAAGGATGCAGCTGAGATAAGGAAGTGGCCAGGGCCTTAGAAGCTCTTGGAGATGGTCAGGTTGGGGAGCAGCAGAGTAGGAGGCTGGTTCCATGCCTATGAGCATGTAATTCTATATATGGAGAATGGGAGCCCGGCTTCTCACTGTGAGAAGGAGCTACGAACATGGAGAGGAAGGCTGAATGAACTGGGTAGTGTGGATTCAAATGGGAAGTAGCCATGTGACCTCAGTGTCTTTAACACAGAGGTGAATCCAGTGTGCTTAGAAGTGTGTATATAAACACACACGTATTTCCTGATTCCGTCTGCTGAAGTGGCTCAGAAGCCACGACACTCCTATAGCAATAAGCGCAGCCACTACCCAGATTTTGGTTGCTAAACACCATCCTCTGCTGAAAAGAACCAGGGCTCCTTGGAGGAATGGCTGATTCTAGCAGCTCTACAATCCAGGATCAGGAAGGTATAATGGGAGCCTGAACATCTGTTGTGCCAGAAAATAAGGAAATACTAAAAAAAAAGGATGACTATTTGTCAAAAGGATACAGGAGAAAAGGGAAAGGACAGGCAAAAGGAACGGCAAGCACCATCTGAACATCAAAATGAATATTCAGCCGGGCGTGGTGGCGCACGCTTGTAATCCCAGTACTTTGGGAGGCGGAAACCGGAGGATCCAGGTTCGCGGCCAGCCTCAGCTCTCTCTCTCTCTCTCCCTGTTTCTCTCTCTGTCTCTCTCCTTAGTGAGGCCCTCCACAACTTCGTGAGACCTGGTTTCAAAATAAAGTATAAAAAATAGGGCCGGGGGTGTAGCGCGGAGGTAGAATGCCCCTGGGTTCAATCCCCAGTACTGCAAAAAAAAAAAAAAAAAAGAATATTCAACATAGTTATAGTCCTTTGAATAAAACAAGGACTCATGATTCTATTCTGATATAAATAAACGAGAAGGGAAAGCTCTTCCCCCCAGTACAACGCCAAGTAATAACTGTTGAAGGAATGATAGAAATAGAAACCATTAGCTGGGTGTGGTGGCGCACGCTTGTAATCCCAGTAATTGGGAGGCTGAGACCGGAGGATTTGGGTTCATGGCTAGCCTCGTCTACTTAGTGAGGCCCTCTGCATCTTAGTGAGACCCTGTTTCAAAATAAAGAATAAAAACTAGGGCTGGGGGTGTAGCTCGGAGGTAGAATGCCCCTGGGTTCAATGCCCAGTACTACAAAAAAAAAAAAAAAAAGAAATAGAAATCATTGGCAACCATCATACTAATCATTGATTCAGGCAAGAATCATTAGACGTTAAAACTAGGTGGGAGAGATTAAGGAGGGATGAGATATTTAGAGAGTCTTCCCATGAAGAAGTTAGGAACTTCATTTTTAATTTCATTCTAATTTTTTTGTGTGTGGCACTAGGGATTGAACCCAGGGACATTCTACCTCCGAGCTGCATCCCCAGCCCTATTTTATTCTTATTTTGAAACAGGGTCTCGCTAGGTTGATGAAAGTCTCACTATGCTGAGGCTGTCCTCGAACCTGTGATCCTCCTATCTCAGCCTCCCAAGTACTGGAATTACAAGCATGTACCACCATGCCCGGCTTCGTTTTAATTTTTTTGTGGTGCTAAGGATTGAATGCAGACCTCGTACATACACTCTACCACTGAGCTACACCCCTGGCCCTTTTTATTTTGAAACAGGGTGTCTCTATTAAGTTACTGTGTGCTGGTCTTGAACTTGTGATCCTCCTGTCTCATCTCCCAAGTGCTGGGATTACAGGTGTGTGCCACCACGCCTGGCAGTAAGATGGTATATTTTATCAATTTTAATTTCCTGATTTTGATGGCTGAATGTGGTTACATAGGAGCGAGTCCTTATATTTGGTAATAATAATACCTTACTGTATGCTAAAATGTTCATTGGGGAAAGTGAAGTGGATGAAGGGTATTCAGGAATTCTTTGTACTATTCCTGAAATTTTTCAGTCAAAAAAAAATTTTTTTTTGTGGTACCAGGGATTGAACCCAGGGGCATTCTACCTCTGAGCTACACCCCCAGCTCTATTTTTTAGACTTTATTTTGAAACTGGGTCTCATGAAGTTGCAGAGACCTCGAACTCGGATCCTCTGGTCTCTGCCTCCCAAGTACTGGGATTACAAACGTGCGCCACCACGCCCGGTGTAGTCAAAAAAATTTTTTTTTTTTTGCGGTACCGGGAATTGAACCCAGGGGCGTTCTACCTCTGCGCTACACCCCCGGCCCTATTTTTTATACTTTATTTTGAAACCGGGTCTCATGAAGTTGCGGAGGGCCTCACTAAGTAGCTGAGGCTGGCCGTGAACCCGGATCCTCTGGTCTCCGCCTCCCAAGTACTGGGATTACAAGCGTGCGCCACCACGCCCGGCCAACAGTCAAATATTTTAAAAATAAAAATATTTAAGCTGGGCATGGTGGCGCACACTTGTAATCCCAGTATTTGGGAGGCTGAGACTGGAGGATTTTAGGTTCGTGGCCAGCCTCAGCTACTTAGTGAGGCCCTCCACAACTTAGTGAGACCCTGTTTCAAAATAAAGAATAAAAAATGGGCTGGGGGTGTAGCTCGGAGGTAGAATGCCCCTGGTTTCAATCCCCAGTACTGCAAAATAAATAAATAAATAAATAATAAATTTAAAAATTTTAAAAGACAATCAGAGCCGGGCATGGTGGAGCATGCCTGTAATCCCAGTACTTGGGAGGCTGAGACAGAAGGATCGCAGGTTCAAGACCAGCCTCAGGAACTTAGTGAGACTCTCAGCAACTTAGCGAGACCCTGTTTCAAATCAAAAAATGAAAAAAGGGTTGGAGATAAAGCTCGAAGGTATAATGCCTCTGGGTTCAATTCCCAGTACCACACACACACACACACACACACACACACACACATACACAATCAATCAGGCTGGAAATGGTTGATGTCTTAATCTGAATGATACTGTAATAAAAAAGTTTCTTAGAATCAGCTTATGCAACCTAGCTCATTTAATTAGTATGCAGATGTATGGGAGTGTGTGCACGTGCGCGCGTGCGCGCACGCGTGCACACACACACACACACACACACACACACACAGTGGAGAGGGGTTTAGAAGGGATCATCTTAAAAAGTATCAGATTTTTTTCTTTTAATAATGCAAAGCTATTCTAGGTCTGTATACTTCTAGTTTTTGTGCAAAACCTGCAGATACCTTGGAAACACCTATAATGCTCAGATAATGGTGATACGAACGCACCCAAAACATGAAAGAACGGCAGAGAGTGAGCGCAGCACCGGAAGCAGAGGGAGGGTGGCTCGGTGGGCAGCGCAGGCCTCTGTCTCCTCCCAGCTGTCCCGCGCCTTTTGGGATCGCCGAGGTAGGGGTGCCGCTTGCTCCATCAGCACAGCCCAGTGCCTAGCCTGGAGAACCAAGGCGAACCAAGCCTCAGTGGGCAACGGGGCATGGCAGAGCTGGGCTCCTGCAAAGGTCCTACCCGGGAACAAGGCAGGTCTGGTTTTGTGAGCGGGAGAGGGAGCAGTCTGGCTGGGTGAGGACGGGCAGAGGAAGGGAGTCGATGTGGACATAGCTTTCTGTTCTCCCCCAGGACCCATGGGCTTGGTTTAGCTTCTGGGACGGATGAGTGACGGCTGAAGACTGATCACATGGGCCTTTGAGGGAGGTTTTGTGGATCTCTGGGCACAGACCACATGTCTGGGTGTTGAAAACCGGCGCCAGGCTGCCTCGGAGTAGCACATGTGTAGAAGGACGTGATGCAGCCGCTCCGCTCCAGGAGGAGGCGCAAAGTCAGAGGAGCGTGGTCCCTGAGCCCAGCCCTGCCCACCCGCTGAGCCGGTGGGACGCCATGCCTCCTACCTCAGTCACACGTTCTCCCCCAGCCCCCCAGCAGGCACCAGGCTGCCCACAGGTGAGTCCCGCCCAGGCCGGTGGGCGCTGGCACTGGCAGGGTTGGGCTCTGTCTTGTGCCCAGCCAGTGCCCCGGGTCTTTTTCTACCTCATTCCAACCAGTCCCCACTTTGTGAAGCTGGGTTCTTCAGCTTTTCTCTTGCCTGTTTTTGGAAAGACTTCCTGTAACAGCTTTGCATGGGCTTTGCTCACACTCCCCGTAGCCTCTGCGCTCGCTTCTCAATCCACCCTGTTACAGTTAGGATCTGGAGTGTCCACCAGACGCTCATGTGTTGACAGCATGGTCCCCAAGGCAGCCAGGCTCAGAGGTGGCTTTTTCTGGCAATGTTTGCACCCTGAGGCTCTGCCCTCAACAGTGGATTGATAGCTGAATGGACGACGGGAGGTGGGACCTCGCTGGGGGAAGTAGGTCACTGGGGAGGTGCCCTGGAAGGTTTAGCTCCGCCCTGCTGCCGCCTGCTTTCTGGCTGCAGTGAGAGGAGCAGCTCTCCTCCCTATGCCCCTCCGCCATGGTGTTCTTCCTCTCCTCAGCCCCAGAGCGATGGAGCCAGCCAACCATGGACTGAACCTTTGAAGCCAGGAGCCAAAATATACTCTCCCTCCTCTGAGTTGCTTTTGTTAGGTGTTTTGGTCACAGTGATGCAAAGCTGACTAATTCACATCTCCATCCCCGATTCTCAGAGCCAGAGCTCCATCTCTCAGACTGCCTGGCAGGCTCCTACTCTCTCAGGCTGAGCCCTTCCATCCCCCCACAGAGCCAGCAGCCGCCAATCCTACCATGACACCCCGCCACTGGAAGCACAGATGCCAGAACAACCCTCAGATACAGGCGTGCAGGCGGGCTTGTTCCGATTTCTTGCCTGTGGGCTGGGACTCCCAGTGGGATGCTGAGATCATAGGCCACCGAATCTCTGCCACTCACTGTCCCACGTCTGTGCTGTGGGAGTAAGTCCAGGTCGCATTAAGACTTGAGCTTTGAACTCCGCGCATCACTAGCGCTGCAGGCTAGAGGACAGGGAGACTGACATCTCAGGCTGGGGCTGAAGTGACAGCTCTAGATGCTTCCCATGGGGCCTCTTGTAGGGGACAGGGCACGGCAGTGCTTTGATTGGCATGTGGTCTAGGTGTTTGCACAGTGCAGTGTTCATCTGGAGACCTCAGTCCCACAGTGGAGACCCCGGGACAGGATGGATCTTTGTCACTGGAGTCAGAGCTGACAGCTACACATCGTGTCTCATACCCAGCATGCTAATGAGGTCATCAGTTACCTCTGGAAACCATTTCTGTGCTTTCTCCAAAAGCTCACGTATACAGAAGCCCAGAGGATGAGCAAGGGGGCTGTGGCGGAGTGGACCTTCCTTGTGGCAGAACTTGCATTCGCAGCCTTCACCACAAGGCTTTGCCCCATCTTGCCACTGATGTCAAGCGTGGCCATGAGACTTGCTTTGGTCAACCCAATGTGGGCAAAAGCACCAGTTCCAAGCTGAGGGCACCATAGTTTCTGCCTGTCCCTCCTGGGTCCCCATGACCTTCCCTGAGAAGAGATGCCCCAGGAGCCTCTCACCCTTCAGCCTCAGCCAAGAAGACATGAGGAGCAGACCCAGAGCTGACTGGAAATGTGGAGTCCAGCCTGGACCAGCAGAGTCCAGGGGAGCCCAGCTCTATCAGCCAGCCACGCTGACCTGCAGACCCAGGAGCAGATAGTCAATGTTCATTGCTGTAAGCACTAAGATTTGAGAGGCTGTTTGTTATGCAGCAAATACTGACAAATACAAGTGGTACTGGAAGAATGCACTCTTCCCAGGGGTCTTCCTCTTATTGAAACTTCCTGACATAATTATCTCCATTGACCCATGAGGAAGCTGAGGCTGTAAGAGACTAGGTAACTTGTTCAGTATCACACAACTTGCTTTATCACCAGCATCCGCCACTAGGGAGTTCCACATGTTCATTCCAGCTTCCTAGAGGCCGCTGTCCTTGCATTTCATCTTCTGTGTAGGCCTTAGGTCCTCTCCAGGGTCTTCCATTCTTCCAATGATCCTGAACTCCAGTGTGGCCTCACAATTGCTGTCTCCATGGTACCCTCCACTCCCTGGCAGCCTTCACTTCTGCAGTCCCCTCCCATGGAATCCACTACCTGGATCAGCTCCACAGCCCACCTTCCAGGCTGACAAGGGCTGGAGTTAACCACAGCTGGCTGCCCAGCAAGTTCCCAGGCAGCCCAGGTGCATTAACCAACCTCTTACCAGGAACCCAGCTGGGGCTCATCCACGGGCATCAGCAGGGGCCAACATAGACCCAGGGTTCACCCCAGTCTAGCAAAGCGGCGAGACCTAGAGCCATAAACAATTACGCAAGTGCTGGCTTTTAAATTGCCTGTGGCTTGTGAGGAGACTGTGCCTTAGGAGGGTGTTATAAGGGGCTTAATCTGCTGGATCAGGGAAGTACTTGTCAAAGAAGCAACACTTCAGCTGACATGCAAAGGATGGAGAGGATCTGGCTGGGCAAAGAGAGAGGGAGCACTGTGGAGGGCGGGGAGAGCGGCATCTGAAAAGTATAGGTGTCAATGTGATTCCATGGCGTCTTGTGCTGAGGACCAGACTAGGGCCTGTATATGCTAGGCAAGTGCTCTACCACTGCGCTTCTCAGCTCCAGATCTGTGCTTTCCTTCCTTCCTTCCTTCTTTCCCTCCTTCCTTCCTTCCTTCCTTCCTTCCTTCCTTCCTTCCTTCCTTCTTTCAATCCATCCATCCATCCATCCATCCATCCATCCATCCATCTCATTAAGTTGCTAAGGCTGGCCTGGAACCATGATCCTCCTGTCTCAGCCCCGCCGAGTACTGGGAGTACAGTACTGGGATTACAGTGTGCCACCACATCTGGCTGAATCTGTGGTTTCTGGTCACGGGGAGGGGGGAGTCCTTAGGTGGAAGGCAGTGGGTGCCTCACCCTGTTCCCTTAGCATCCCGTTCCCAGCTCTGTGCTCCCACCTCCACTGCTGGGGCTCTCATGTTTTGCTGCTCAAGATTTGAGCTGCAACCTCAGGCAATCATCCTTGGGCGCCAAAGCCCCCTCACTCATCTGAGATCCAGGAGAACCCTGGGAGTTCTATTTTCTTGTCCTCTTGGCCCCCATGGTAGCCAGGTACTTGGAGTGTGTATGCAAAGCCCAGCTCCCAGCCTCCCTGCAGGCCAAACTCTGAGGTGTAATTCACACTCCAAAGTCCCTTGAGGGATCAGGCTGGGGCTGGGACTTCACCTGAAGTCATGCCTTTGTATGGCTTCTCCTCTTTCCTATCCTGTGCCCCCAATCCCTTCCTGATTCTCCTGGAAGCCCTTCTTTAATGAATTACTAGTACCCAAGCTCAGGGTCTGCTTTAGAGAGAACTTGACCTATGGTGGTCAACTCTCGAAACCAGTCCTTGAACTTGTCCCCCTTGAGCTCTCCCTCAATACTATCCCAAGGATTCACCCCAAAGTCCTCGACCCAAGTCCCTCACCAGCCTGGACATTGGTGTGTGCCACTGTGCCCGGTGCTATGGTTTTGGTCATATAAGCCCTGTTGAAAAATTGGTTCTAAGTCAAGTGGAAAGGATCATTACTCTGTCTGACTGCTAAGCAGTCACAGGAGTCTCTAATAAAGATATCTGCCAGCTGGGCATGGTGACACATGCCTGTAATCTCGTGAGACAGGAGGATCACAGGTTTGAGGCCAGCCTCAGCAATTTAGCGAGACCCTGTTTCTTTCTTTTTCTTTTTCTTTTTTTTTTTTTCAGTACTGGGGATTGAACCCAGGGGCATTCTACCTCCGAGCTACACCCCCAGCCCTATTTTGTATTCTTTATTTTGAAACAGGGTCTTGCTAAGTTGCAGAGGGCCTCACTAAGTAGCTGAGGCTAGCCGCGAACCCCGATCCTCCGGTCTTAGCTTCCCAAATACTGGGATTACAAGCGTGCACCACCACGCCCGGCTAACGAGACCTTGTTTCTAAATAAATAAATAAAATAGGGCTGGGGATGTAGCTTGGAGGTAGAATGCCCCTGGGTTCAATCCTAGTACCATCTCAGTTAAATAAATAAATGAGCCAGGTGTGGTGGCGCATGCTTGTAATCCCAGTACTTGGGAGGCTGAGACTGGAGGATCCAGGTTCGTGGCCAGCTTCAGCTACTAAGTTAGGTCCTCTGCAACTTAGTGAGACCCTGTTTCAAAATAAAGAATAAAAAATAGGGCTGGGGGTGTAACTCAGAGGTAGAATGCCCCTGGGTTCAATCCCCAGTACTGCAATAAATAAATAAATAAATAAATAAATAAATAAATGTCTGCCATCCAACAGTGACCAATCTTGCCAGGACCCAGCAGGTCTGAGAGGATAATGCACCATCCACAGTGGCAGTGTTGGCTTCTATGGGCTCACATCCTAACTTCCCAGGAACCCCAAGAGCTGGTTGCAAAATGAGGCCACTCTGGTGGGAGCCATGGCAAGAGTATTTACACCACAGCAATTGGCAGACGCTATGAATCGGTGCTGTTTTCCTCCCTGGAGAATCTGTTTTCCAATGTTTGCCACTGCCTGTGGTTCAGCAAGCGACATTCACCACCTGGCAAAATCATCCCTTCCTTTCTGGAGGCTGAGCCTCCTGTCCACACCTGCCTTTCCTCCTGCATGGCCCCAGACTCTACGGAATAACTCTGGATGGGGAACAAATATGGCGGACACGAGCCAGTTAACGATTCGCTGGGGAACACCGAGGGAGAGTACTGTTCAGCCAGGAGGAACTTTTCCCACTCGAAGATGGCAAAGGCCCAGATCAAAACAGGAAGTTCCAGCCCGCTTTGATGGGTAGGTGGGATTGCGTGAAGCCAGGAGACGCCGGAAAAGGACAGGAACACAGTGTTCTGGCTGGTAAGCTGTGGTGACAAACGAGGGCCCCCTGCTCCTCAGTGGGGCTCAGCCTGCGCCTCAGGGGAAAGCAGCCCAGTTTATGTGGACAGTAGACAGGCAGCGCGGGGTAAGCTCAGGCCCTCAGAGGAACTGAAAGTCACTGCTTCGAGATTCTCACCGCTCTAAGGAATTAGCCAAGGTGCCCTTGCGACCTGGGACCACGGGCTGCTGCAGGAGAGGGGCTGCAGCCACACATGCTCCTGCACCGTCCAGCCTCACCAGGGGAGGGAGAGAATTCTGGGCCAGAGCTCTGCTTCAGGGAGCTGAGGGCTCAGGTGGAGTTAGAGGGGCGGCTGAGAAGCCTGAGGGCCGACGGGAAGTTGCAGCTTTCACAATCCGTAAGATGGGCTATTCTGCGGTTTATAGTCTAGTGAGCTTCATGTCCACCCCAGCCAGGATTTTAGATCAGATTACCAAAAGCATGCCTTGTGAAATAGGCCAAGTGAGAAGTGGTCCTAGGAACCAGGCGCAGTTCACTGAGAACACACAAGTCATGTAAATCGGTTTTTCTTATTTTATTCACCATAGTAAAAGGCCAATGTGTGTTTGCTAACCTCATAAATGAAGTCATTTTTTGCTTCTGATGGAGATCATAACTCAGCTCCCCATGGAGGGCAGGCAGGTGATGGGGAACAGGCTGGGAGCACGGCAGTAGGGAGAGGTGGGGACTGAGGCACGTCAGAGAAATACCGCCATCGAAAGGGAGAAGGTTCTGTTCCGCTCCAGTCCCCTCGATGGAGGTCTAAGGTCGTCAGGTCTGTACATTTGTCAAGGGTAGCTGAAAAGGCCTAGATTATTACACAAACATCTCTACATTTCAAGAAATGCTTTTAACAGGTTCATAATTTTAAAAACATGCCAGGTAAACAGAACACTACATCCAACGTCGGGGCCGCCTGCTTGCGATCGTTAATCTACTACATGTAGATTTCCATAGCGTGTTGCGTGAGACTCGCTCCTGACACGCAGAGCCACGGCTGGGTGAGAGGGCACAGGTCAGCCTGGACCCTGGTGCTGGTGCTGATGGGTTCTCTCACACATAAGTCAGCGATTCCGATCAGGACCCAGGAGGCGGGCTTAGCAAGGTGTGGCTGCCACCAAGTGAAGAGGCTTCTCAAAGGTGCTGGGGGACAGAGCTACGATGAGGCCAACTCCACGGTAAAGTAAGGGGCTAGAGAAGAGCACACACAAGAAAGACAGCGTGGGGCGAGAGCATGGAGTGGCCTCCTGGAATGCTGGCACTGGCTAGTGGGTCAGAGGATCCTGCGGCACTGGGTTCCAAGGACACCAGGCAGAGAGCATCATGGGAAGAGGGGGACGCCCGGGTTTGGAGGGCATGAGGAAAGGCTGAAGTAATGAGAGGGCGTGGCCTGAAGGAACCTCAAGGGACACCTGCCTGTGCTTTTTTTTTTTTTTTTTTTTTTTTGCTGTACCAGGGATTGAACCCAGGGGCATTCTACCTCCAGGCTACACCCCCAGCCCTATATTTAATTCTTTATTTTGAAACTGGGTCTCATGAAGTTGCAGAGGGCCTCACTAAGTAGCTGAGGCTGGCCACGAACCCAGATCCTCCCATCTCAGCCTCCCAAGTACTGGGATTACAAGTATGCACCACCACGCCCGGCTGCCTGTGCTTTGAATAGTAGAAGATTCCATGTGTCGCCCAAGGTGCAGAACTGGGCTCTAGGAGTATACATTACCAGCAAACAGATTTCTGCCCTATTTAAGGAACCTGTTAAAAACCATCAGAGCTGGGTGCAGTGGCACACACCTGTAGTCCCAGTACTTGGGAGGCTGAAACAGGAGGATCGCAGATTCGAGGCCAGCCTCAGCAATTTAGCATGATCTTGTTTCAAAATAAAAAATAAAAAGGTCTGGGGGTATAGCTAAGAGATAGAGTGTCCCGGGGTTCAATCCCAGTACCACACAAAAAAAGAAAGAGACATAGGGTGGGGGCGTCACTTGGAATAGCCTTTGGGCAGGGTGATGTATCTACAATACAAACACGCATGATTTCAACCTAAGTGTGTTTCTTCTTGGAGAAAACTTGTATCTGTGCACAGAGGCACATACAAACCTTGCTTATTGTCACGTTTGTCTTTTGTATCAGTAATAAGAACACCAAAAAGAAAAGGTCTAAGAGTCCATCTATTATTGAATATCATTTAAACAGGACGAAGGTGTGTGAAGTGACTTGGATAGATCTCAAGACAGATGGAAGAGGAAGAAAGAGAAATGCAGAGCAAAATGTACGGTGCAGCCCAGTTATTTATTTATTTGTTTGTTTATTTGTTTGTTTGTTTTGCGGTACTGGAGATTGAACTCAGGGATATTCTGCCTTTGAGCCAACCTTTTTATTTTTATTTTTATTTTTAAACAGGTCTAGCTAAGTTTCTGAGGGTCTTGCTAAGTTGTTGAGGCTAGCTTCAAACCTGTGATCCTCCTGTCGCAGCCTCCCAAGCACTAAGATTACAGGTGTGCACTACCACACCCTGCTATTTTTAAGAATACATTCATATGTCACTTAGATGGAAAAAGTAAACATCAAATTACATTTTAAAATACAGGAAAACACGAAAGAAAGAGAAAGAAGAAAACAAGAGCAACTGTTTGTAAACAGACCAGCCATCCTCTTCCACAAGGGTCTGGATGCCGGGGTCCTCCGCCCTGGGCTCTTCTCTGCAAGCAGCAGGGAGCCAGGCAGGTTTTTGTTGTTTTGGGTGGTTGTTTTGTTTTTTAATCATTTCATTAAATGCCATAGAACATGGAAAGTGAACAATTCCGTGACATTTGGCACATTCACAATGTTTTGCAGCCACCATTTCTCTTTGGTTCCCAAACACTTTCATCACTCTGAAAGAAAACCCCATATGCATACAATTTTAAAGTTAGTTTTTAGGCCGGGCGTGGTGGTGCATGCTTGTAATCCCAGTACTTGGGAGGCTGAGACCGGAGGATCCGGGTTCGCTGCCAGCCTCAGCTACTTAGTGAGGCCCTCCGCAACTTCGTGAGACCCAGTTTCAAAATAAAGTATAAAAAATAGGGCTGGGGGTGGAGCTCAGAGGTAAAACGCCCCTGGGTTCAATCCCCGGTACCACACACAAAAAAAAGTTAGTTTTTAAAAAAACTTACCTTTACTTCCTCTACCTCTCCCACATACTCCTCCACCCTCAGTAAGTATGTGTGTGTTGAATTTAAACCCTCCAGGTAAAAACTTGGAGGGGGAAGTATTAATTTTTCTTTCTCACTGAGGATTGAACCCAGGGACATTCTACTTCTGAGCTACATCCCAGCCCTATTTTTTTATTCTTTATTTTGAAACAGGGTCTCACTAAGTTGCGGAGGGCCTCACTAAGTAGCTGAGGCTAGCCGCGAACCTGGATCCTCCAGTCTCAGCCTCCCAAGTACTGGGATTACAAGCGTGCGCCACCACGCCGAGTGGTAGGTAGTTTAATTTTTTGGAGCTTTTAATCTGTTAACAGCGCATGATGTGGCCTCCTGGCAGGGAATGCTCATTCTTAGGCAGGAGCATAGGACTGACTGCCATTTTTCCCACCCCCACGTGGCCTTCAGACATTAATGTACACGAGGATCGCTAGTAATCTGTAAATGCTTATTCGGAACCTGTAGGTTTGGGGCCCGATTTTCTGCGTTTCTTACCAGCAGCTATGCAATACTGATGCTGCTGGCCCATGGACCACACATTTGAGGAGCGAGGTTCCAGAACAATGCTGTCCAGTAGAATTATGATGGGAGCCTTGTATTTAATTTTATATTTTCTAGTGACCACATTTAAAAGTTTAAAAAACCTAAAAATCAATATATCTAAAATATTAGGATTTTGATGTGCCATAAACATTATGAGATATTTTGCATTTCTCTCTCTTTTTTGGGGATAAGTCTTTGAAGTCCACTGTGTATTTTACACCGTGCACATGTCAAATAGGACTAGCCACATTGCGAGGGCCCAGTGATCCGGGGGATAGCCCAGCTCTTGAGAATCTCCTGGTCTCTACCAGTAAGACAACCCGGGCAGCCTCCAGACCCCAGGGAGCAGCGCAGGGATGATGGGGTGGGGGCAGAGGAGGGCTGCTCAGGCGTCACTAATGTAAGAGCATGTTTTTCTGTCTAGGGAGTGTGGCCTGTAGCTGCTGCCAGGTGTGCAGTAGAAGAGAGACAGCGCTGGGGCCCAGTTCAGGGTGTCACGAGGGCTCTAGCAGTGGATGCTAATATTATCAGTAGTAGTATTACAAGTAGACCATCCTTAATCCAAAGACCCCAAATTGGAAATGCTCCAAAATCCAAAACTTTGTGGGTTTTTTTTGCGGTACTGGGGATTGAACCCAGGGGCATTCTACCTCTGAGCTCCACCCCCAGCCCTATTTTTTATTTTGAAACAGGGTCTCACTAAGTTGCGGAGGGCCTCACTAAGTAGCTGAGGCTGGCTGTGAACCTGCCATTCTCCTGTCTCAGCCTCCCAAGTACTGGGATTACAAGCGTGCGCCACCACGCCTGGCTCCAAAACTCTTTTGAGTGCCAAAATAATGCCACAAGTGGAAAATTCTACACCTGATCTCCTGTGACGGGTCACAGTCAAAGCACAGGTGCGCTAAAACTATTGTATGAAATATCTTTGGACTACGTGTTTAAGGGGTATATGAAACATAAATGAATTTTGTGTTTAGACTTGAGTTCCATCCCCAAATATCTCATTATGTGCATGCAAATATTCCGGGAAAAAAGAATCCTACATCCAAACAACTTCTGGTCCCAAGCATTTCAGATAACTACTCAACCTGTACTATTCGTTCCTATCCAACATTTCCAGTAATCGTGAAAGGGAATCACATATAGTTTGCTCTAGCTGACCAGGCACGATGGTATTATTACCAAAATTTTTGCAACTTTCCTCCCCCAAATGTCAGAGAACTGTCAACCTTTGAAGAATGCCTCAGTGAGCACTCAGTGTGCTTAAAGTCTTTAACCCTATTTTTAAGATGCCAAATATATTACGGATTCTAAAGTTAAATTTTAGAGAAACGTATTTACATTGATAGTTTCCCAAGAAGGGAAGCTTGTCTTAATGTCAGGGGATTTTACTTCTGTTTCACGTTTTCAATTTGAATTTCTTTACCCTTGCTTACCACTTTTCTAAGAGAAAAAGAGGTAACAAATAGTGAGCATGTTCTTCTGCCAAGGGAGTGCGGCCTGAAGCCGGAATGGCAGTAGGAGAGCGCTTGCAGGCTCCAAAATCCAAGAAAAGGGGAGGAGAGGGGAAGAGGGAAGGGGAAGGCAGTGCAGGGGAGAGGAAAGAAAAAAGGAAAAGAAAAAGAAGAAGCCAGGCATGCTGGTGCATGCCTGTAATCCCAGTACTTAGGAGGCTAAGACAGAAGGATCTCAGATTTGAGGCCAGCCTCAGAAACTTAGTGAGACCCTGTTTCAAAATAAAATATAAAAAGGGCTGGGGGTGTAGCTCAGAGGTAGAATACCCCTGGGTTCAAGCTTCAGTACCACAAAAACCAAGAACAAAAACAAAAGAAGAAAAGAAAAGAAAAATGAGTTAGACAAGAGAGGCTTTTAGCAGTCGGCCGGGCTGTGTGCAGCGGAAGGGGGTTTGACGAGGCCTCAGATTGGAAGTGGACTTATTTATCCATTTCTCTTGGGCTGTGTGAGTGTCTCTTTCTGCTTCATCACGTGTAGTTGTTTTCCTCTTGGAGTCAGGACAGTTTACCACTCCTGTGTTCATCCAGCAGGAATGTACTGAGCCCCTCAGGTGCTGAGCACAGGGTGGAGCTGACAGGTGGGGAGGGCTGGGGGATAGGAGCAGGGGAGGTCCCCTGGGTACCTGATAGCCAGGGCTGGGGAGGGACTGGGTTCCTTGGCCTGGCTCAGTCTGTCTCGGGATAGACAAGTGGGTGGGAGGTGGGGGAGAAGGGGATGCTCTTGAGGGTCTTCAATCTTCCTCCAATATTCAACATTTGCCTTTATCTCATTTATTTATTTATTTATTTATTTATTTATTTATTTATTTATTTATTTATACTGCGGATTGAACCCAGGGGCATTCTACCTCCAAGCTACACCCCTAGCCCTTGTTAAACTTTTTTTTTTTTTTTAGTGTTTGGAACAGAGTCTCGCTAGGTTGCTGAGGGCCTCACTAAGTTGCTGAAATTGGCCTCAAACCTTCAATCCTCCTGTCTCATCCTCCCAAGTACTGGGATTACAGGCGTGCACCACAGTGCCCGGCAAAGATCTGCCTTTAAGGTGGCCATTTCCCTCTGCCACATGTAATTAGGAAGCGCATCTCCTTAATTATTTCCATTTCCCCTTTCCCTCTTACCCCAGGCAAGGTCCTGTCTTCAAGATGTAGTTCAGGGGAGGGGGGACTGTGGGTGATCAGGATAGACCACCTGCTTAGCGTATACAAGGCCCTGGGTTTGATTCCTGGAACCATCAGGAAAATGCGCACACACACACACACGCACACACACACACACACACACACACACACACCAGCTCAGTTTAAGCCCCTCCCCTTCAAGAGTTGAACCACGCCTCTTTTGTCCCTCTTTGTGTACAGATGGCATTACTAATCATGCCAATGTTAAAAACCTGCAGTAACTTCTGTTTTGAAAGCCTGCGTGGTTCCAGTGGTCCCAGGAAAGCCAGCGACCTCCATTCCCCATGCCGGGGCCCCGAGGCACATTTTTTTTCTTTAATTATATATCCCTGAGTTGCTCTTCTTTTCAGCTTGCTTCTTTTCTTCTTGTGAAACTCTTGAGGTGCTCTGGGGGAGACAGAATTGACAGCTGGCAGATCAGCGGGGTGTGCTCACCCCAGGAACAGCTAGGAGAGGAGCTGCCTGGGGGAGCCGTGGCCCGGGGCGACTCCCTGATTAGCTCTGGGCTCAGCCCCCAAGGCTCCAGCCACCCTCGCTTCATCCCAGACCCGGTTCTGGCAGCGCCCACTGCGCCCGCCACTGTGACACAGATGGTGAGTCCGGAGGGCCCATCTCAGGAGCCTTGGGTAACACCGTTAGAGAACACACGATGGCTTTGGGGGTCTCTAGTCACGCTCCTCCTCTTAGAGGCAAAGACATAGAGTTTGCTCATATCACAAATTTACCCTATTCGCCGAATCACTTAGCAAATATTTACTGAGTACCTACTATGTGCCAGGCATTTTTCTGACGCTGCAGATACAGCGGTGAGCAAGATGGGCAAGGTCTGGCTCTCGTGGGTCTTCCATCCTTGCGGTGGAGACGGCCAATAAGTAAGTCAATCAATAATGAAGGTAGCTGCTGTGGCAGGTAGAACGATGGCCTCCTCATCCCACCTCAGATGTCCATGAACCTGTGACTGCTATGTCAGATGGCACGGTGGAGCTGAGGTTGCTGCACTGACCTTGTGACGGGGAGATGATCCTGAATTATTCGGGGGTCCCAGCCTAATCCCCAGGGTCTTCACGAAGGAAAGGGAGGTAGAGCGTCAATCCTTGGAGATGTCATCGTGACATAGGCTTGACCAGCCGGGTGTTTTGGTGCTGGGATTGGGCCCCAGGGCTGTGTGCACATAAGGCAAGTGCTCTACCACTGAGCCACGC